>NW_026492677.1:0-21227 GCF_026875155.1 Cherax quadricarinatus
CTTGGAACAAGGTACGCATGCTATACCAAAAACTCAACCCCTGGACAATTTCCCTTTGGAGTCCAGCTTGCGCTGACTTTGATCCAAGGCAGCCAACTTTCAGGGGAAGGCTTACAATTTTTCATCTCCCTTGTTTCTGTGTCCACTCTCTGGAAAATCCTGTCTCTGTCCACCTTATCTATTCCACGCAGTATTTTGTATGTCGTTATCATGTCTCCCTGACCCTCCTGTCCTCCAGCGTCTTTCAGGCCGATTTCACTCAATTTTTCTTCATAGGACATTCCCTGAGCTCCGGAACTAACCTTGTTGCAAACCACTTACTCTAATTTTCTTGACGTGTTTGACCAGGTGTGGGTTCCAAACTGGTGCTACATACTTCAGTATGGGCCTGACGTACACAGTTTACAGAGTCTTGAATGATTCCTTACTAACTAGCAGAACGCTATTCTCAGATTTGCCAGGCGCCCATGTGCTGCAGCAGTTATCTGGTTGATGTGTGCTTCCGGAGATGTGCTCGGGTTTATGCTCACCCCAAGATCTTTCTCCTTGATGAGGTTTTGCAGTCCTTGGCCACCTAGCCTATACTCTGTCTGCGGTCTTCTTTGCCCCTTCCCCAATCTTCATGACTTTTGGGTGGGGTTGAATTCGAAAAGGGCCAGTTGCTGGATCACGTGTTCAGCCTGTCAAGGCCCGCTTTCTAGCCTGCCTGATCCTCACCCAATTTAATTCTCCTCGTTAACTTCACCTTTATCTGCGAACAAGGACACTTCTGAGTCTATCACTTCCATCAAGTCATTCACATATACAAATAATAGCACTGATCTTAGGACTGCCCCCCTGGGGGAAACCGCTCGTTACAGGCGCCCACTGTACTCACCAAATTTTAATCACCTAATTGTGGTTGCAGGGGTCGAGACTTAGCTGTGTGTGTGGGGTGTTGTGTGTGTGTAAGTAAGTAAGTAAGTAAGTTTATTCACCTTCAAGGACCATAACATTGTATCAATCACATCTGCTAGAAAAATGACAGGATGGATAATGAGAACCTTCAAAACTAGGGAGGCCAAGCCCATGATGACACTCTTCAGATCACTTGTTCTATCTAGGCTGGAATATTGCTGCACTCTAACAGCACTTTCAAGGCAGGTGAAATTGCCGACCTAGAAAATGTACAGAGAACTTCACGGCGCGCATAACGGAGAAAAACACCTCAATTTCTGGGAGCGCTTGAGGTTTCTAAAACCCGTATTCCCTGGAACGCAGGAGGGAGAGATGCCATGATTATATTTCACCTGGAAAATCCTAGAGGGACTAGTACCGAACTTGCACACGAAAATCATCACTCAAAAAGCAAAAGACTTGGCAGACGATGCACCTCCCCCCCAATGAAAAGCGGGGTGTCACAGCACGTTAAGAGACCTACAATAATGTCGGGGGCCCGAGACTGTTCAACTGCCCCGCACACAAAGGGGGATTCCCAACAGCCCCCTGGCAGTTTTAAAGCGGCATGGACAGCACCAAAGTCAGTTCCTGATCACCGGGCTGTGGCTCGTACTTTGGTTTGCGTGAGCCCAGCACAAACCTGGTTATAGGCGCTGATCCACCAGGGGGGTGGTCCAGACCGGGCCGGGGGGGCGTTGCCCCCCGAAACTCTCTCCGGGTAAACTCCGGGTAATACACAAATACAGTTACATAAATTATCTCATGCAGCTATGTGTAGAGAACCTAGGATAACCCAAAAAATCGACAGAGTGATTATTTCCATTGTGTGTTGTGTGTTGTGGTGTGTTCATTAACAAATTTGTCATTAAATGTAAAAAAAATCTAAATTGTTTTTTTTTTCGGAAGACCCAGTATACCAGGGGAAAATTCAGGGTCAAGAGCTCAGAAAAGAAAGATTTCCAAAGAAAAAGTAAGAGAAATGTTTGCTTTTTTTTTGACAAGAAAAACGCCTTACAGAATTTTTCCTGCTTTCTTATGGAAAACAAGAATTACAATGAAGAACCAGTACCACTACCAGACTTTTTTCTTCTGGGGACCCGCCCACATTCCCAATACTCTGCAAAAATAAAAAAAAAATATACCAAATAAAGGGTAGAAAAGAGAGAATTACCACAAGACTTTTTAAGATACTTGAATAGACATGGCGGTGTGCGCCCCCTTGTTTAACCAGACTGTTTCCTGTAAGATACTTTTGTGCTTTGAACGGTGAGCCCCACCTGTGATTCCCCCCAGACAGTTTTTTCCGAAAGAACTTGTGTAGACATGGACGGTGATGCGCCACCGTGATTCGACCCAGACATGTTTTTTCCTGTAAATATTGTTAGACAGGACGGTGATGCCCCCACCTGTGTTCAGACCCAGAAATTCGTCTCTCAACCGGGGGGCTGAGAGGACGCTTTCTGACCTGCTCCTGCTTACATTTGGTGGCAAAACCGTGTACTACAGAAACGAAGATGGAAATCGTCAGGGTAGAAGAGTAAAATGGTCTGTGTTGAATTCATTCGGGGCTCTCTCAGTGTGCAACGATGCATGTCTTTTCCCTACCATTTTTCGCGAGTCTCCGGAAACCCCCAGAGGAATTATATGGGTGGCTCTCAATGGATTTGAGGTTATTGAAAAATTTCGCAAATGCCGGTTTTTACCCCAAAATTGGGGAAAGTTTCAAGAGGGGAAAAATGGCAGTGAATTCACTGTGAGGTATGCCGCATGAGGGCTCCACATACGTCACCGGGTAAAAGAAAGGAACGTCCCTTTCGAGCGGGGGAAAAAGTTATTGGGAAAATTTTTTTGTAGATACGGCAGGGGTAAATCAGAAACCAAGGGAGTGTGGGGGGGGGGCCCATACGAGGGGTCCCAGAAGGCTCCTGCACCCTCAAGAGACATTAAAAAGCCGATTCCTCTTATTTTCATCTGGAACACTAAGACCCAAGTTTTTGTTCACTATGCAGGCCAACGGAAGACATGCGGGTTATGAAACCGTGGCCTAGGCTGCTAAAGGCTCCAGAGCCTGGTTGCACGCATCCGGGAACCTTTCCTGTGGCCTAAGAACCGGGGGCCCTTTGACGGGGGACTGGCCCCTCACCTGAACAAAGCCCTAAGCTTTGGAGTGAGGAAGTCAAAAAGGGGGAACGCGGTCTAGGGCGTGTGCCACCCTGTCGGGGACCTACAAACGTGCCCACGCCACCGGGGGCCTACGGACCCTGGGGAGTTGAAAGGGAAAGTTTGCTGGAAACGTGCAAAACGATTCCTGGTGGGGCAGGCATAGCCCAGCTTTTACCCCGGGAAAAGGTCAAGAAGTGGTGAAGGATGTTTCGCCAAATAGGGAGACCTAGAGCACTAAAATGCCCGGGTTGCATGAGGTGGTGGTGGAAGTCCACCAGGAGGCTTTTTGGGTGAGGAAGTGTTGGAAGGGGGTTTTCCCAAAAAGGGAGGGCAGGGTGTTGGATATGGAGGGGTTCGACAAGGGACAGCATCCGGGGAAAAAAATTATGGTCAAGTGGGCTGAGGTCCTTTTGAAGAGGGGGTTGGGGCAAGTGCCCAGCATATGGGTGGGGGCCGGGGGGGTGGGGGGGCCCTTTGGGGAATAAAAAGGCAAAAAAGGTCATGAATGTACGTGTGGAATTGGAAAGACCCACAAACATAGGGGAAAAACCTTTTTTTGTGCATTCAATGTTTTAAACCATAAATGTAAATGGCCGCAGGCAGAGTTTAAGTGTTGTGGATGGAGTGGTTCTTGCCAGGTTGCGGGGACTATTTTCTACAAGAACACAATTATAAGTTTGGGCGAGAGTTACTTTAAAAAAGGCAAAACCGAATTTTTGTTAGCAGTTTTTTAAAAATTTAAAAGGGGTGGGGTCTATAGCGGGATGGACCCCACCCCTTGGGTGCGAGATGGGAAAGGGGGGGGGGAGGTGGGGGTGGTGAGGGTAAGGGTACTGGGGTGAGGTGGGGGTTTTTTTATTGGGCTTTACATCCCTGCGAAAGCAACACTAAATTTAAAAATAGATTTGTGAGGGGCTTTAAATTTTTACACTCGGGGTTTCCGTTCATTACCGTCATGGGGGGGGATTGGAAATTGCGTTTTCCCCATGGAGTTGGCTGAGGGGGGCGGGGTGCGTTTTACGTCTTTTACGAACTGCTGGGGGGTGCAGGGGGTTTTTGAGTGGTGGGGCGGGTGGGTGGGGGGTTGGGGCATACGTTCGTTTTGCAGGGGCTATGCGGCCCGCTGGATAGACTTTATGTAACACAAGGAATTAGAGTTGGGCACTACAACCTTTGATGTGGGGGTTTTTTGATCACCGTGCAGTGCTACGCTTGGACAGGGGGAATGACAGGGTTTATCCCCGGTTTTTGGAAACAAACTGCGGCTATTGGAGGGGGAGGGGATGGGTCCCCTTTTCAGGATTGGTGGAAAAATATCTGGGAAACGCGGCGGCGGTGAATGTTTTTTTGGGAAAGGGGGAAACACTGCCAAACCCGGAATAGGATTTTATAAGAAGCGGGGAAAAAAAGGAGGGGGGTGGAGGGATGGGCGCAAAACTATCGGGGGGGCAGCTAAAGATTACTATGTGGGGGGGGGGGAGTATAGGTATGACGACATTGAAATCTTCAGCGACTTGCAGAAATTCACAAAGAAAGTTTAAAGTGGTTAGAGTCAGGCGGTAGGAAGAAGGTATGGGTGACAAACCCTTGGGTTGTGTCTTCGCAAATTTAGGGTCAGACAACAGGGGCGTCCCTCTTTCAATTGGAAGTAGCGGGTTTGGGTGGTTTCCTGCCGGGTCAATACTCCTCACCACGGCAGCTGAGTTTTTAGCTATCATGGTTGGGGAAAAGCTACAGCGGGGGGTAGGGGGATTCCATGCGGGGGCCTGGTGGGGAGGGATTTTAAAAAAATTATATAAGTGACGAGATAGAACGGGACAGAAGGTAAATTCGAGTGGGAGGTAGAGGGGGCGTTTTTAGTATAAAAGGAAAAGGACCAGGTATGATGGCATTTTTGAATTATTTTTTTGGGCGCATTGGGGGAAAATTTTAAGCATTGTTTTGGTTGTGTATTAAATTGAGTCACGGGGGGGGGGGTTATTTTGTCGCAAAATACGGGGGGAGTTTGTTGGTGCCCAAAAAGGGAGGAGGGGGGGTCTGAGTGCATATAGAGCAATATTCTTAGTCCGGACATAAAAACTTGAAAAGTTTTAGGGAAAAAGAAGGAAGGTTATGGGGTTGGTTTTTTCACAAGGGACAGCTAGGGAGAAGGTAGGGATGAGGGGTGGGGATGCACTATTTGGGAATTTTTGGGGAAGTCAAGGGGGGGGTGTCCTCGGGCTTTACTGGCAAAAAGCTTAATGTGTTGATAGGGATTTATTGAGGCTTATTTTATTGAAACAGGGTTTTGGAGAGGGATTTTAAGAGGGGGTTATACCTTTTATGTCCGGCTAGGGACCATACAGGGAAACGGAATTGGGGGGAGCCGGTCTGTATGGAAAGGGGGTTTTTGGAAGGGTGCCCCCTCTCCCAGTGCTATTTTTTTGATGCAAAAACCCCTTTTTTGAGTGGTGGATGGTGTTTGAGGCTGGAACGCTGAGCATGACCATGCGCGGTGTGGTTGGGTATGTAATGATACCTGATTTTGTTAAAAGAGGGGGAGGATTTGCAGATCGTGGAATGGCTGTTGATTTTTTGGGGGGAGTCTGGATTGCGTCAATAGGCAAAACGAAATATTGGAGGTGGGGGACATGGGTGGGGGGGGGGTTGGGGAAAAGGTGGGGGGGTATCGTGGTTTCAATTAGAAATGTGGGATCATGTACATGGCGATGAGAGGGAGGGGGTGAAGGGGAAACTCTGAAATTTGGGGGTTAAAAAAGGGTTTAGACGCTTTGGGGGTTAAAGCTGGGGGTGTTCGTTGCAACAGAGACAGTAGGGGTTTAAAACACTTGTTTATAGTAAGGGAGGGGTGTGGCTGAGGTGTACCCCTTTTAAAAGATATGGGGTATTCGGGAAATGCAGAAAGGGTCTACGTTATGTTTGGGGTTTCGGGCGAGCTTTGGTTTAAATCGGGGGTTGTCATGACCTATGTTCGTCGTGGGGGGTTTTGGTTCCCTTTTTTTGGGCCACGGGGAAGGCCCTCTATGTAAAGCAGCGGTTCCCCAGGGCAGGCGGTGAGAAGGGCATCCGGTGGGTCCCGGGGAATGATCGAAATGCGTAAATGGTGGAGGGCAGGGGGTTAATCAAGTGTGAAGACATGCTGCTTTGTTGTTAAAGTTTAGAAATGCGCAACGGGTCCGGGGGGCAAAAAGGCAGCATATTTTCGTAGGGAAATTGTACAGGGATTGCTGTTTTTCCCCTGTATAATTGGGGGGAAATATGGAAAGGTTTTTGTAAATTTTAAGTTGGCCCAAAGGGTTTGTGAATTGGTGTACAGATTTGTCAGGGGAATTTTAGCATCAAAATCGGTCTTAAATAGGATGGGTTTGGAAAGGGGAAACAGCTTTTCATGCTGTCTACTTTTGTGATACCTTGGACAAAGTTCGTTCGTGGTTGGGGCGGGTTTTAGATTTTCTTAGTGGGGAGGTATTTCAACCTTAGGGGCCTTAACATTGGACGTTAGTGGAGTATCAAGTGAGGTACGAAGAGAAAAATGTACGGGGTGGCTGATTTCCCTTCAATCTCGTGGGGTATGCGGGAAACCGGGGGATCAGTTATGATCGGGGCAATTGTGGCAGGTATCTACAGAACGTTTTGCAGAAATAAGCTCAATATGAAAAAGTTGGGATAATAGTTTTCCTTCAAAGTATCGAAGTTTACTGTTCAAAGGTTGCTGCAGCTGGGGGTGGGGTAAGGCAACGGGGGGCGGGACTCCCCCCCGTGGTAGCACCAAACGGCATGTTATCGACTTCAGGGTAGAGGGCGGGTTTTAGGGAGTGGCGTGTATTTTATTATGAAGGGAACCCGGGGTTTTCTGTGTGTGTATGGTTGTGGCCTTGTACTCACCTATTTGTAGTCACCTATTTGTGGTTGCAGGGGTCGATTCATAGCTCCGGGCCCCCGCCTCTTCGCTGATTGCTACTATAACGGTTGTGTGGCACAGATCTTGTATTAATCCTAAAATGGTCATGCATTTGATAATACGATAAAAAAGTAATATTTCAGTATATGTTCCAGCCTCTAACAAGACTGAACTGGTTCTCGACTATGGCCGGGGTTTGGTGAAGTATGTTGGGTCTTTCCGGGAATTCCCGTTAGGTTTAGTTTAGTCATTTGTAAGCGGATGTTCCGCTGATATCACCGCTAAAAGTACAACGTTTATACTGGCCTTTAAGGGGAAAGTTCATAAGCAGACCTTTGGTGATGGGTTTTAAAAATTTTGATGAAGGGCAAAAAGTTCCATTTGCCTAAGATTTTTTTTTTATATTATATATATATTATTTAAACCATACAAAAAGACAGTAAACAAAAGGAAAAAACCATAAAGATGACAATATATGAACAATAACTGAAAAACGTTCATTAGATATTGAAACAATACAAATAACATAACAATATAACAAATATGACAACTA
This sequence comes from Cherax quadricarinatus, assembly GCF_026875155.1. NCBI lineage: Eukaryota > Metazoa > Arthropoda > Malacostraca > Decapoda > Parastacidae > Cherax > Cherax quadricarinatus. Next base: position 7,557 of record NW_026492677.1, read on the forward strand.
TAACCTACTATAAAATCTGATACCGAAACTTAAAACTGTCCTATACTAAATACATGTGGGTAAGTTAACATTCGTAAAAAAAAATACAACCTATATTTAACTCTTCCTCAAAAATTAAATCATCCTTGCTCTTAATGTACACTAGAATGATAAAATAAAAAGTATACATTCATCATTAGTTACAGACGAAATTCCTTTTGCTCTGAACACGGAAAGAAATATAGGATAATTTAAATTTAACCAATGATGTCAAGAACACATCCGAGTGAACACCTACACCGACCATACAGGTCCATGAAACTGCACGGCCCGCAGCTGCTCGCCCAGGGTGCACATGTACATTACACATCGACCTACAATTAAAATTTAGCTCACATTTATCAGTAACCCATCAAAACCATTCCCCCAAATTTGCATTATAAAGCCGATTGTACAAAAAAATTTCAAAATTATTAAAATTTTACCCTAACCTAAGCCAGTATTCCACTGTATTATAAATTCAATCAACACAAAAAATTTACCATTCCCCCTAACCATATTCGTTGGTGACTATAAACCCTTGTATTACCAAAAGAAAAAAAAAGAACAAAAAAAAAAGGAAAACCCCCTTTTCACCCTCTAAATTCAGACTTCAATTTACCATTCGGTAATACAAAAAAAATTTTTTTATTAAAGATTTGCACATTAAAACACAATCACTTCCAACGTCTTTATAAAAAATACGTCGACTCAACCACGAAAAATTCATTCATTCTTTTCACTTCAAGGGTTTCCTAAAAAACTTAACTACAAAAATTATTGCCACCTCTAGACAAATTAAAAAAAAAAAACAATCCCTAATAATCATAACACACTATGTTCTATTAAAACCCAAATTAAATTGTGCTTACAAAAATACATTGAATTTAAACAAAAAAAAAAAGTTTTTTTTTTGACTTTTAAAATTTTTGTATCAAAATAAAATACGCTAGAAAATATGATTGAATTTCTTGAAAATGTTCATTAAAAAAAAACCATTAATGAATAACATAAAGTAAAAATATATAAAGTTATAATCGACAATTACAAAAATTTAACTGTATTGTATTTAAAAACCTCGAACAATAATGCTAAAATTGCACCCCGGACATACTCAATAACATTCCAAAAACAAACTCATCACGCTACCGCCATTCTAGGAAACCAGCCCTTTTAATCCCCCTTCCCTGCCTTTCAACTCCCGAAAAATCCCGTAATGTAAATTCCTAAAACCCCCCTCACTTAAATCCCTCCCCCATCTCCCCCTACACTCCTTTTTCCTACCTTTGCCTATAAAAAAGTTGTGTTAATGCATTAATTCTTTCACACCTTTCGCTCCTCTCATAGCCCAAGACATAAAAATATAATCCGAAATTTATATACCCCCCGCATTCTCTCCCATTTGTTCCCCCACCTATGTCTAAGCTTAAAACCCTCAACACCTGCAACCCCCCCCCTCCCACAACCTTATTACCTTACCCAACCAAACCCTTTTTAGTTCAATACATTCGAAAAATACCCCATAGGGAAATTAGTGCCCAAACCCGCCACAAGCCTTTGCATATCCCATCCTCCCGTATTCTCTTATGGAATAAAACCTTTCCTGACGTAAGATCCCAAAAAAAAACTATACAAAACTTCTCGTATTTTGGTTTTAAACGCAATTTGTCAAACCCCCCCAAATATTACCCCAAATCATAATCGGTAAACCCCTTCTACCACCGCTACCACGCCTACCATCCCCCCCATCAAGGTTTCCCTTTAATGTGTGAAGGATCTCTCATGTTTTGATGACCCATATGCAACATTAGCAACTTTTTCCGAAACGTTTCGCCTACACATGGGCTTCTTCAGTCGAATACAGAAAGTAGGCAGGAAACAGTAAGATTTTAAAGACGATGTTCAGTCCATCACCTTAAAGCGTAAATTTGAGGTTGCAGTCCCTCAGCCGGAAAAGTTCATTCCATAGTCGGGAATTTTCTAAAGATCAAGCGACATGGGGAGACTTAAATACTGTCTTAAACCTCTATTTTCCTGCCTACTTTCGTATTCGACTGAAGAAGCCTACTGTGTGGGCAAAAACTTTTGGGAAATAAAGTTGTCTAACGGTGCATTTGTCTTCCCTAAAAACCCGCGGTTTTGTATACCATTTTGATTTCATGAGACCCAAACTTTGCCTCACCTATTATGTTCCCTCCCACCCACCCCGTTGCTACCTTCGTATCTCATGAAGTCCCCTTCCCCTCCCCCCCCCCCCCCTCCCCCTTAAACTGTTTAAATACACATCAAATCCTCTTTTCAACAGCTAAAGCCCCCAGCCCTCCTCGGCCAACCGGGGGAGTGGACAACCGCTCTACTTAACCATTGTTTCCAGCCCCCCCAAATGAATTAAAAACCGCTTTTGTAACCTTTGTATCTCACTACGAATACGGATATTTTACTGAACATGCCATATTTAACTTTAAAATAGAACATTCGTTGTAATCACTCTTTGATGCAAAGTTAAGTGTGCAGCTCGTAAACCCTGATGCGTTTCAGTACACCATCTACAATACGCACTGAATTTATTTTGTGCTAACTTGTTTTCACTTTTTAGGTCCCACATAAGTAATGGTCCCCCTTTTTCCACCTTTCAAAAACTTCACTTTCCCTCACTTAACCCACCCCCAAAATCCATATACTTCGTTTTTTCCTTATATTGGGCATATTTGAAGCCTTTTCAAAAACATTCCTAACTTTTCCACCCGAGGGAATCCCTGTTACCACTTCTAAAATCGTTGTGTCCAAAATATCCCAACAATGCCCGCCCCCCCCCCCCCTTTCGTTACCCACCCCATTTTCTGCTAATAAGACCCCAATTCCTCTATAAAAATCCTGTAAAACTCAAAAAATATTTGGAAAAAGGGGGGAACCTTGACGTAGACCCCCTTTTCATCTGAATTTTTTCTCCTAACCTTCCTTTACCGCCCCGCAAGGATGCATCTTGTACTTAATTTTGGCCCTGAAATTTAATTTTTCCCCTCCAAACCCCCGCCTCTCATAATCTTCCATAACCCTTCCCTTTTTACCTATATATGCCGCTCCCAATCTATAGCCAACACCCCCCCCCCTCCCAATTTTTTTCCCTTTTTTCAATAAAAATTCTAACAAACCTGCCCGTCATTCAAGATCTTCCCGGGACCCCATATTGCCTTAACAAACACTTTACCCCGGACCTTTTTTTTTCTTTTGCTAAAAACCTTGCAAAATCTTTTAATCACCCCACAATAACGAAATAGCACATAGTCTTTGACTGTTAAAGGTCCCCCTTTAGGGATAGAACGACCCGGCCATGCTTTGCTGTGCCCCTAAAACCCATCCCCTTAAGGATATTGAATAATCCCTTACCAAAAACCCTTTTTTACACGCTCCCCAATTTTTAAAATAAAAGTCGCTGGGGAACCCATCAATTCCTGGTCCTTACCTAATTTCGCCCCGGATAAAGCTTCCCATGTTCACACTCCGTTTTCGGCCCTCCCAAAAAAATCGATCATGCTCTGTCCCCCCCAAATCACACCCCACAAACCTTTCCAAAGGACTGTAATGCTATTTTGCTTATTCCCACACTTTGCGTTTTCAATTTTAAACCCAAAATCAATAACCCATCATACCCCAGTCGTCGTCAACACCTGATCAACTTTATACCCCTTCATACCTACCTGAAACATTTTTTTTTTTAACCCCATTAACTCCATTGCCCCTTTCGACGTCGTGTGATCCGCACACACACGGCGACGGGATTTCCCCCCAAAAACCCCCTCAATCCCCCCCTTAAACCTTTTCCCTCAAACCTTCATTTTTTAAATTTTTTTATATTTTTCCTTCAAAAATTTCAATTTTTAATAACGGTAATTAGCATTTAAATTTTTGGGATAGCATTCGGCAACTGCCCCCTAAAATTTTTGAAAACCGTATTGCGATTATATCTCGTCCCTCGATATCCTTAAAACGTTTTTGGGTATCGTTTCCACCAATTAACCATGGCAACATCCTTGGTGCTTCAAAACCCCTAAACATCCCACTATGCCAAAGCAAAAAACTATCCTCTTCCCCTTTAAACCTACATTTAAATTCCAAAATGATGGGCCCCTCTGAGGCACACCCGCAATATCCACACTATTTCAAACCTCTAGATCCGAAAAAACCCCATCTATCACATTCAACCCCCCGCACAGTAACCGCACAAGGCCTACTTCGGTCCAACCTCGCCCCCTACCTCGTTTAATGAAGGGTTTCCTCCCTCCCCCCCCCCCCCCCCCGCACACATCCTTTAACCCCCCCCCGGTCAATAAATCCCCCCCAAATACCCAAACAACACCCCCCCTCAGGCTCCACACTTTTCGACGTATCACGCAATTTCCCAAACCCCCGCCTATTATTCAACATTCGGTTATTGCAAATTCGGTAAACCCCGTAAAAAAAAGCCCGTACCTCCCGAACAAATTTAGTTTTAATACTTTACATCCCCCTCGGCCCGGACCAAATACCATACTAAATAATGGAACCCCCCCAGGGGCCATCCACTCTAATTTTCCCCCCCCTCCCCCCCCTTTACACGTTACTATAAACGGGGTAGTTTCCTTTACCAAAAAGGCGCCTCAAACCTTTTAAAAATGCGCATGTTCCATGTTACATTATAACCACTCACATCCAACCATAACCAGCATTGACTTTAACCCCCGTTTTTTCGCAAAAACCTCTGTCCCTCCCCCCTTTGTTGGGGAACGCCTTGCAATCCCCCTTATTTCCTTGGGTTCACCTTTCCCTTTTGCAGTACCTCGACCCAAACTTTTTCCCCGGGCGTTGGGCGGAGTGAGACTCACAGAAACCGATGATGCTGCTCCTTTTTGTGTCCCGCCCTCCCCTGCATTTGGGCTCTGAAGCACCCTCCTATGCACCTCCACCCACTGCATGCACCTTCAATCCTTTAGACTCCTCATCGACAAAAGCATCTTCTGCCTCCATCATTCACAGCCCCCCCCAAACTAAGCCTGGTCCCCCCATGATGGGGCGATTCCCCTAACAAGACATCCAAGTCTTTACCAAAAACGGCCCCCACTTCTTTACCCCTATTGGTTTTCTCCCTAAAACCGATTATGCCAAAAACTGAGATTTTTCCTTGTGCATTCAACTCGATTCGAGCTCCTTTTCTTTGTCCACCTCCTCACTCCCTGACAATCGTTGTTGGGGCGGCAAAAAGCAAGAGGCTGTTTCGCTCGTTTGCCACCTCGCCCACTGGTGCCGTTTCCCTTGTTGTGGGCCGGGTACCCTCTTCGTTTCCCCCACGCGCCGCGATGTGGTTTATATGACCCACATAGCCGACAGTACATCGTTGCCCCCCGCATACGTTACATAACTTGAGTCCGCAATTCCTTAAACAAAACAATAAGGAATGGTGTCGTGAGTTTTTTTTAAACAGTATATGTACCTTCCAGCGTACCTGCATACGTCCAGTTGCCCATCCCCGCTTGGCTATGTGAACCTTTCCATAATTATGCAGTTCACTGCTAAAAAATCAAAAAACAGTCGCCTCAAAAGGCCCCAAACATTCCCCTGATTTTCCCCCAAGTGTATTGTCGAGTACATCATGGAGTCGCCCCGACACAGCTGTTTTAACCGTATGATGGTCTCCTGATACTTGTCAACCACCGCCTTGTAGACTCGTGCAGACGTCATTTTAACGAAGATTCTCGTCGTTCCATTGAGTGCGACACCACATATCTCCTCATTTGCTATACCATAGGTATCGCGAATGATCGCTGGTAACAATAAATCCATTTGGATCCTGTGACAGCCCCACGGATCATCTCAATGCAGACAGTATTGATTCTTCTTCTGCTATTCAGCGCCATGTTGGAGAAAATAAAGTTTCCACCAACCAACGCTAGGGGCAGCTCAGTCAGGTAAACTGCGCAAGAACAAACTCAATCAGGAGCGTCTGCGCAGCAGGTCCACACGGCCCGGGAGCGATGCGAAACAAAATGTTGTTGTTTTTGTATATGTAGTAGCGGTCACCGCTGTGAGGGGGGGGGTTGAGATGTATAATGTCCTATATTGTAATCTTTGGACATTCAAGTTCCTTGGGCAGCAGCTTTTGTAGGATATGTTCTGTCACCCAGTGATATCACATGTATTTTTTTTTATCATTTATGGTGCATATAGTCAGTTGATGTTCACTTAAGCACCTTTACTAATATCACTGTATACAAGCAAGGTATATTTTTTGTGGGTTTATAATTAGTTTGAGAAACTAAATATGGGGTTGGTCGGGGTATTAGTTGTCTAAGTGTTTCCTCGTATGTAATCATACATGTTAGATCTGTAAAAGTCTATGTTAATTATTAAACTCTCTTTGCATATTTTGATTCCTTTTTTAATATACGCAAAACCAAAAATAAAGAACACCATGTTTCAATTTCAAGAGTCATGTAGGTTTCTGTTAGTTATTTTATATAATCATAGTACCATTGAGTGTACAATGTATTAGTTTATATGATATTGTTTTTGTATATAAAATTATATACAATATGAATAAGACTGTCAGGTTTTGGTTATATAGTTATTTTGTGTTAAGATATGTTCCGGTAGTCCTCTGTTTTAGTTATATGTTGTCGTCTTATATAAAGTTTTCGCGTTTTTTTGTTTTAAATCGTTTATGTATACCATCCATGTATACTGTGTTTTTTAATAAAATATAAAAAAAAAAGATTCAGACCCAGACATGTTATTTCCTGTAAGATACTTGTGTAGACATTGTTATATCTTGGAAATTGGTCATCCTGTGTTATTTAACTATTGTAAGAGAATATGATCATCACTTAATATTATAGCGAGAAAGTCCCCGTTTATAGCTAAAATAAGACTTTCGGCGTTATATTATTATCTGTTAAAATATATAAAAAATACCATGGTATTGTCCCTATTTTATTATTATTATTATTATTGTTAGGTGGGTTTTTTTTGATATAGAGCTAAGCTCAAAACCCATCCGGTGATTTTTTTTTTTATTTTTTATTTAAAATAACATTACAAAAGTAAATAAAGCATACGTGTCTGTTTTTCACCTAAAAAAAAACAATCAATCCTCATAAGAAAACACTAAAATTTTTACACTCCCTTAGAAAACTTTCCTTAAAAAATGCCTCAGTACAACCCGCAAAGGTTTTTGGAACAACAATTTAACAAATTTTATACCCGACATCAATCACATCATTTCAAGTTACAGTAATGTTCAGCCACTGCACACCATCATACAGGGAAAATTTATTTTACAAAAAAAGGGGAAAGAAATACTTTTTAAAAACAATTCTAAATAACCCTTCCCTAACAGCAATATACACTTAAGTACAGAATAAAATATTTTGAGCAAAACCCCCCCCCCAGTACACCCCACACCCCCGTACCCCCCCAGTACACCCCCCCAGTAAACCCCCCCCCCCCAGCCCCCCCCCCACAAAACCCCAATCATACAATTGTTAGTGAACACAAACACAAATAACCAACAAAAATTAAAACCCTTTAATTTTTTATCTTGTTTAACATACAAAAAAAAAAATCCTCTTTGTACAAATGCAAGATGATGTAAACATGACAAATAATATTTAAAAAAAAAGGACATAATTTAACTTAGTATTATGACTATAATAAAAAAAAAAAAATGTATATAATTAAATGCGTCACCCCTGAGAATATTTCACAAGAATATTCCGGACTACAATTACATTTACAATTACAAAATTGATACATAATTCCAAGACTGGAAAATTAAAATTCACAGGAAATTTTCATGTCTACTGTTCATTAACTTACATAAATGTTAAAAAAACCGAAACAATTTATTAAGCCTCCCCCGCATTCCCATGCCCCAAAATAACATTTAAAGAAAAACATTTAATAACAAATTTTTGGGTAGTTCACCACCCCCCTTTACCTCAATCATCAAAATTTTTTCTTCTATTTTATTTCCCCTAATTTTACAACAATGCAAATTGCAAATATACAATATGAGGGACAGCGCCCCAACCAATTTATTAACAGCAAAAATTTAACATGGGTATAAAAATTCCCCCAGTACTTCTTATAAATTTTCACAAATGTAAATCATCACCAGGTCCAAGAATTTTAAACCACCAAACATATACCTGAGTCACCAGTACCTGACAGTGACTAAAAAATTTTAACTAAGCCCAAAAAATGTTTATTTAGACTTACAGTAAAACTAAACTAAAACGGGGTGACTGACCGAAAAATATAATTAACCCCGAAAGGGAAAACACAACCGGGCACAAATTGATGCCCTCACATCCCCCCAACTCAACATCCAACAACACAACCTCCACAACCTTACCACGCCCACCTACTTTTAAAGGGAGACCTGCCCCTTGCCCCCCCATACCCTGGGGAGTTTTCGCCACAGAGAGTTACGATAACCCCCCGGAAACGGACCCCCAACCCCCCCCGTAGATTAATCTTTTCCTAACATTTTAAAAGAACCTTGCTGCTACGCTTTTATCCTCAATGCCCTTTTAATCTCCTCATTCCCCAAAAAAACATTTCAAATAAATCTTCCTTAACATACATAAAAAGCCCTTCCGGGGGCCCGGTCCCTGGGGGCAAAAAGCTCCCGCTTCACACACGGAGGGCCCGGGTTCGATTCCGGGGGGGTGGAAAAAATTTCGACCGTTTCCCTTTCACCTGTTTCCTGTTTCCCAGCAGCAAATAGGGACCCGGGTGTTTCGACTGGTGTGGGTCGCATCCTGGGGACAAATTAAGGACCCCAATGGAAATAAGTTAGACAGTCCTCGATGACGCACTGACTTTTTTGGGGGTTATCCGGGGGGGCAACCCTCCGGGTTAAAAAATCCGAACGAAATCTTATCTTTTCTCACTTCTCGTGATACCCCATGACTCCATCGACAAGGACCTAAAAACACCAAACCCCCCCCCCCCCCCACCCAAAAACCCCCATCCAAACCCCCACCCCCCCCCCCAAAGACGGCCCAAATATCCCATGATAGGCGTTTCCTCCTCCCCACAGAACAAGCATGTTGCCCCCACCAACCTCATTTTATCAACACATGCTTGGATGCTACACCCCTATAGAAACGGTTAACCAACCCCTGACCCTTGCGGAAACCCTAAGCACCCTAAAGTCCCCCATATCACCTCCCAGTTATACAGGGGGCACGGAAAAACCCCCCTGTAAGAACCCCTTCCCCACACCACCCCCACCAACTTTTTAAAACCCTCAAATTTGAAACCCTTCCTGTCAACAAAAACCTCACAAATCCTACAATTCCTCAATTCCCTGCCACTCCCCCATTTTCTAGAAATCCCTCATCCCCTAACCCCCCCCTCCCCCACCCTAAGATACCTCTGTTTTAATATATAAGGCCATCACCCTGGGCCCCAAAGCCAACACCTGGGCCCCCCCCCGTTTCCCCTCCGTCATAACCCCTCCTTAGACAACCGGGGCCCCCCAAACCCCCATAAAACCCTAAAAACCCTCCTCTGTATTTCCAATGTCCGGGCCCCAAAAGGGGAAAACCCTCTGCCACCCCCCCATACCTTACTTACACCACGATTAATAAACAAAGCCCTCTGCTGAAATGCCATTTCACTAACCCTCAAACCTTTAAGCTTCCCCCTTAAAACCCTACCGGACTATTCAAGTTGATCCCCTGCACTCCTCATTGCGGCCATACCCCTACCCAAAAACCCAAGTCGTCACAACTGTCCATCCCATCCCCCCCCCCCATCTCCCCCCCAACCCCAAAGTCCCACCCCCAATCCCTCGACTTTGCAAGTTAACTTCCATACCCAAACATCCCAAAAACTTTTTTAACCCTCACCCACCCTTCTTAAAGCCCCCCCATCATTACAGAACATTGGTCATCAACAAATTACAATTCCCCCCATCTCCCCCCCTCCCCCCTGAAATTCCTCCTCCACAGCCTCAAAAAGGATGCTGCACCATGCAAAGAGCAACTGCAAGAGGGGCAACCCTGCCTTAACCCCTGTTCCATCACACCCTCCCCACCTTCCTTTAACCTCACCCTCTGATGCCCCCTCATATAGAGTGCACACCCATCTCATCCCCCCCTCCAAAACCAAACCCTTCTCCAAACCCCCAAAAAAATTCCCTTTTCACACAGTCATAACCTGAGCCCAACCAAAACCCAAAGGACGCCCCCCCCCGGGCATTCTTATAAAATCCTTATCCACTGTGTCCTTCTTCATGCTTCGCCCCGGGTATCCCTACTGACCCCTAGTATGACATCCCAATTACCGTCTTTAATTTTTACCCAATATTTTTGAAAAAATTTTATAATCGAACACATTAATGAAAAGGACGATAACACTAAAACCCCTTCCCCTCCCTTCCCTCGGCCCCAAAGCAACACCCCAGTTCTCTTGTTTGCCCCATCCTACCACTGCTCAACAAAATTCAAACTGCCATAGGCACTCCCCAGACCTCCCAATGTGCTCTATAAAATATAAAAAAACCATCATTCCCGATGCCTTTCCCCCGACTAACCCTTACCACCCCCCCAAACCTCTGCCCCTTAATGCTGCCCTCCAACATGTCTGGCCCCCATGCCCCCAAACCCAGATGATCCCCAAACTCCAAAAAGAATCCAACCCAACAACCCCTTTTTCCCCCCTCTTCCCCTTTTCCCCAAAAACCCAAAAACGCATCCCTGCAGACCCGACCCTGCACATAATCCCCCCCCCCCACCACCAAAATCCCCATGTCCTCAAAAATGTCCCTTTAATTTCCTTGTACATACCCCGATGGCCTATCACCCTTTTAAAAACGTCCCCCAACCTCCCCCACTCTGATGCATCAAACCGTCGTTTTGAAACTCCATAAACGACTTCTAATTTTCCCCCCCTAACCACCCCACAATTCCCCCACCCCCCCCCCATAAAATATTCAACTGCCCCTCCCAAGTAATTTCTGCAATCCAAACCGCCCGCGTACCCTTCCTGCCCGCACCTGAAAAAAACCCGCAATCTCCACCCTTTTATACAACTCCCCCCATCTGCAAATTTCCTCCTCATCCCTGCCTCCCCAAAAAACCTTCCACCAGTCCCAAAGACAAACATAGTCCTCCTCCTGTAAAAGTGCACATTCAAATTTCCAATAACTCGGAAAAAAATACGGGAAAACCATCTACCCTAAGGTCAGCCTCACTGCCCTGTGATCAACAAAACCCCCATCAATAGTTCTAAACCCTCTCCACACCTATCCCCTGCCCAAAATAAATCCTATCCAAACCCTTTCTTCATAACTCCCCTGCACATAGGTTGGTCCACTGATACCCCCCCCTTGCCCACCACAAAACCACCCCCCCACATCCCATGAAGCATCCCCCAAAACACTAACACACCCCCACACCCTAGGTATCACATCTCCAACCTAATCACACAATTCCAATCTCCTCCCCTATCGAAATAGCAGGTAAACCCCTTAGATAGTAAAACAAAAAGCCCCAAAAAAAAAAAGTCTGCTTTTACCCCCAATTACTAATTGCAGGGAATAAACCCCCACAAAACATCCCCACTCTCCCCCCAATCCCATCCACCCCAAAAAACCCCCCCCTCCCCCCCCCTCCCACCCAACGCACAATGGTGGGTTTCCTTTTCCAAAACACCCCCCCCTCCCCTTAAAATGCAATGCCAAAAATTACAAAAAAATCTTATCCCCCCAAATTCAACTCCAAACCCGACCATTGTTATGCTCTTTCAAGAAAAAACGTCCCCGTCATACCTTTTCAAAAACCCCCCAACCATACCCTTTTAATTTATTCTTGAGACCATTAAAGTTTAGAGTCACACACCTGAATGTTTAAGGGAAAAGGGGGCTTTCCTCTGTGCCATGTGGCTTGCTCACACGCCGTTTAAAACTGCCACCTCTCCTTACCATTCTTTTTAAACATACCCCCCCCCCCCCGACCCACCCCACCCCCATTTCCCCCTGTGCACCCCCCCCGTGTGTCTTCCGACCACATCTGCCCTGCCTTCTTCCCGGGTCTCTCCCCGGGTGTCAATATTTTCACCCAATTCAGCGACCCCACAGGCTGCTTCCTAAGCTACCCCCAAAACTCACCCTTTTCCTCAGGTAATCCTCCCGTGTACCTCAGCTCCCACAACTGTTTCCGGGCCTCGCTCACCCAAATACTTCCCCTTTCATGCAGTCCTTTCCATCTGTGCACACCCGGGCCCTTTCCCTCCAGGTCCTCCCCGGGCCCCAAAGCGCCTCCATGAAATCCTGTGCACAGACCCAATAACACCTCCTGCTCGACGTTGCCCCTTCCCTCCACCGCCACGGGCCCTGGTGGAGTCACAGCCTCCTTGGAGTGGACCAAAAAACGTCCCCAACAGGTCCCCCCCCTTCCCCACCTCCTCACCCCCAAGACCCGTCCCTTCTCGCCTCACCACCGTACTAACTGGGGGTTTCTCCCCAAAAAGGGGTTGGCACACCGGGGGCAGCTCTTGTACACATTGCCCGCCATGTGCTCGTACGAGTCCAAAGACGGCACGTCCCCTTTGCCCTCGTAATGACATAGACCCAGTTCTTTTTCCCCATCAACAAAACAATGGGGGCCACTTGCCTTGATTCCTCTCTTCCCCTCCCCCCCATCCTTTTCCATTATTTTCCATCCTTCCTTTTTCCTTCTTCCTTCCCATTTAGCAGCTCTCGTCGTCCTCGATTCGATTCGATTCGAGAAAATATGAAGGATAGGCCCCTTTTAAGTCTCTTGAGGGTTAGGGAACCTTCCCGGGGGGCCTTTATACCCCTCCTCGAGCCTCATGAACACCCGGTTTCTGAAGACTCCTCTATTCCCAAAATTTTTCACCTCAAAAAGGTACATTCCTACCCGAACCCATGTGTAGTATGTAGACCATCATGAAAACACCTCCACTGTCGAGTTAAAGGACATCCGTCGTCCTGGTACTCAGCCCCCCACATAGTAGAAACTGGGCCCCCCCTAAACTTCACGAAGACTCTCCTCAACCCATTGAGGGCAACACCATACGCTCCCCATTAGGGATGCCGTAGAGACCCCAATAATGCTGGGGGGAGCCAAATTTATCGTAGCGGCTCAATGTCCCCGTACAGCTCGTGCACACAGTGGTAACCCCCTGCCCGGGACGTCCGCCATCTTGGAACACTGAAAAAAGCACAGAAACCCTTGAATTTGGACTACTGCGCAGCCTGTCCCACGGCCCGAAGCGTTGGACAAGTCCCCCTTTAATTTTTCAATTGTTTTTTTCCGGCTGACTGGTTTTTGGGGCAGGTGATCCCAAACCCGACGAGGGGGAACAGACTGGGGGGTAGTCGTCTGCTCCCGTTCTAGCCTTGACAACTGATCGATAGGTTTTCCTCTTTGGATTACATTTGAATGGGTTTGAGAAAATTTGACTCTAGAGTGACTCAGTTTGTTCCCTTGCTCTAGATTTTTTTGTATTTATATTTTGGTCAGTTCAGAATCCATAGAGATACGTCTTTTCAGACAAACTCTTTCTTTTACCTCCTTTTCGGCCGGATTCAAAGGTCTTGTTGAAACTTGTACATTTTGTAGTTTTTTTACATAGTCTTGTTAAGAC
>NW_026492686.1:0-11294 GCF_026875155.1 Cherax quadricarinatus
TTTTTGATGTGAACCCAAATTCAACCCCTAAAGGATGTTGGTTTGTACACTTATCTCCAGTAAAAATTGGGGGTTTAGATTAAGTTTTATTCCCCTTTGTTAGAAAATGTGTTATGTTAATCCTTTTTTAATTTTAATATACAGTCCACAAATTTATATATTGACCAGCATTCCTGGTGATGTATATTTCATTTATAATTTTTTTTTTTTTATATTTTATTTAAAAACTTTACAGCTTGATATTAAATTAGATATAAAATGGATACAGTAGGATCCTCAATCCTACACAACATACACTAGCCAATTATTAACAACACATTGTAATTGACATAAAAGAGGTTACCCATATACACACAAACTTTTCCATATAACATACTATGATAAACAAAATAAACTATAACTATATAAACTATATAAAATATAAACTATATACAACTTTCAGATTTGTATAGTTAACATACTTGACGGACATATGACAAAGGTTCACAACCTTCACAGGAGATAAACAGAGTAATAACCTTACATCACAATCTCAGTTAAAAACAATCACATACTCTTCCCAAATTTAACCCCTATACAATAAGAAGTACCTAAGCACATACATACGTGCCTCACTTACAATCTCTTTTTAAGCATTGAAAAAAATCAAATCAAATCCTAAATCAAAATCAAATCCTAAGCCTCACACTTATACTAAATAAATATTAACAAATATTATAAATATTAATACAGCCTCTTCCACCGGCCTGAGCACATTATATATAGTAAGAGACTAAACCATACTGTCCATTACAAACTTTTAACGAGGCATTACAAATTTATGGAAGTCATTATCGTTCCATCTCGCAGCAACTGGAATGAGCACATTATATAATGCTAAAATAAAGACAGTACACTCGCTAAAAACCCACAAACACTAAACACAAACATAATTTAAAAACCTTCATTGCGATACAATTATCGCACATGATTTATGCCCAATAAAGGCTATAAACGCACACTCTACATAAGCCCTAAAGCTCTTCACGGTCTTAAAACTATAATCTTGACACCATTCACACTTAATACATGAAGAAGGTCATGCGACCCTGACACATCAAACACGAATTCTCCATTCAGGTACTACGTAATTACTTGATATCACCTTTGGTTTCTGTGCCCACTTGCATGCTACATACATTGTATGCCACTCATCTACACCTTCATATACCCACATACACCTACACTCACACCCCTCCCAGGAGGCGACCCGCTGTGTCCCCTGAAAACCCCCTTCCGTATGTAAACCCCAACCCCCCCCCCCCTTACTCACTCAGCCCAAGTCGTAGATTGATGAGAAAACCTAACGTTAACATTCTATACCCTTCCGAAAAATCCTTCTCCACCTCCTCCCATACAGTTCTCTATTACGACACATCGTACGATAAACCGTTACGCTAGTTACCCGCCTCCGCACCTCACAATTCCCCTCCCCCTCATCACCACGATATATATATATAATCCACTATTATATAATCCAAAGCTCGTATAACACTCTCATCGAACCTCCCACATCTAGGCTTAGTGCACGCAGAACCGACACCCTCTGCCCCCCACCCCCTGTACTACCCTACTTAACCAATACCTAACACCCTCCAGTTCCCCACAAAGTATACAGCATGGAACGCCGTCTCATCCTCCCACAGATTCCACACCTTCCGCCCCAATTACCCCTCTGGTTCTTAAAACCTCCCCCGACGGTAGTATGCCATGCAAAAAACGTAAATTACCTCCCTTACCCTAGGCTTTAACTTCAACCTGCTAAACCTATACAAATACTCGTCCATGCGTACATGGGGAACAATCCTCAACTGGTACAACAATCCTGTCTGCAAGCAGCTTACACAAAACCCCTACTCGAATTTTCCTGGGTTCTCTAACCAACATCAAAGCCCTCAAAATAGTTTCACATTTCCCTCAACTCCACACCCACCATACAACTTACCCAACCTATTCATGTACTTTTCCCAGCTGCCCTCCACTCACACCTTCGCGCAAAACCTCCCATTTAAGAAACACACATTTAATCCTCCTCCTCAGATCCATCAACCCAACCCACCCTGGCGCACAGGTAACATTACAACCTCTCTCCTCAGCCAATCGCACCTTGAACCCCAAAAAGTTAAACACTCGTCTCAGAATTCCACAATCGCCGTCCCTGTTAATGGGAACACGGCTGTGCTACGTGCCAAATCCTTACTATACAATAATACGTTTATAACAATCACTCGTTGCACGATGAGTCAGATGATGAGGTCGCAATGCACCCAGACGCCCTGATCCTTTCCATTAATCTATTCGAGTTTTCCTCCCGAGCAGCTTCCAAATCACCCTTTATAGGTGATACCACAAATTTTTAAAGACACCGTTTGTTTTCTCACAACGTTACATCTCCCCCCCCCTCCACCCAATCACCCAACCCCATGATCATTGACTTCTCTCTATTTACCTGCATCCCTGTTGCATTTCCGAACTGTTGCACAACAGCATCCAAAACACCCAACGTCATCCCTCCCGAACCAGGACTGTTGTATCGTCTACGTATCCTATTATTCCCGGCCACACTTTCCCTACCCCACCCCCCTCTCCCACTCGTGTCACATACACAACGTTCAACCATTCTATAGAAGGGGCCTGAATGCCGCAAACAACATTTGTGACATGGGACACCCTGCCTAAGTCCCCTACCCATTACAATCCCCTCTCCCAAGCATCCATTAATCTGTACCTCATCTTGGCACCATTGTACAACGTGGTTACCCAATTAACTATTTCATCCCCATAACCCTGCCTCCTAAGTATAGCTCCCAATGCTCCTCGTTCCACCCTGTCATAGGCCCCCTGCCAGTCTAAAGCAACAACGCCGCCCTCCTCCCCCCCCTTTTGACTCCACAAAACTTCGCAGTATTCCATGACCCTCAATCATCGACCTTCAGGCAAACCATACTGCGTTTTCGAAACCACTCTCCCTACCACACATTTGAACCTATTACCCAAGACTTTAGCGAACAACTTATAATCAGCACATAACAGGGATATGGCACGGTACTCTTGAGGGTGTGCTGCCCCTTACCTTTCTGGACCAACACTACAACTGCTGTTGCTTGCTTGTCCCCCATCACACCCTTCTCCTTCATCTGATTAAATAACCTACCCATGAAAACCCCTTATCACCTCCAATGTTGGAGATATAAATTCAGCCGGGAGACCGTCTATTCCCGGTGCTTTGCCTTTCCTCATTCCCCTTAAAGCCAACTCTATTTCCTCCTCTGTTATTACCCCCCTAAAGCCTTTCTATCACTATTCCCTAAATTACACGTCACATACTCACACACCTTCTCTAAATCCACATTTCCCACCTTCCCACTTGTCCAATACCCTTCATACCATTTATCGCATACACACACATTCCTTTTGTAGTTAGTATCTCTGACCCATTCTATTTAAACCCCCCCCATCTCGTGTACCTCTAACTCGGAATAGCTGTAACCTGCTGTCTTTGTTTTTGACGTCGCAAACACACGCCGATGGTTTGTCACCAAAAGCACCACCTCTACCCCTGCCTGCACCCTTCCGCTTGAAACTATCATTTTGTAACTCCCTCGTCTCCCTTGACGCTCGACAATTTAATCATAGGATAGTGCCCCCCACAGCCCCCTTTCTCATACAGCCCATAACCTGTTCCTCCAGATAATTTGAAAGCCCATATTTAAAATCATTTATTACGTTTGCATCCCCACATAATTTTTCCTAATCCTTTCCTTGGCAACACATTCCCACCATGGTACGACATTCTTCCACTCCCTGTGCCTCCTCACAAGCTCCTTCCATAGGGACAGAAAATCCCTCTAAAACCCCTCCTCATCACTCAATGCACTTAATATTTAATTTCCAGTAACTCCTGTATATTTCTGCAAGCGCCTCCCACCTCAAACCTCCACCAACAATGCCTCTATGATCTGACCATGCAACTTCAACAGTTTTGAAAGGCTCTCACTACAAACCCGTGAGAAAGATACACTCTTATCTAACCTGGCTGCATACCCTCTCCGCTAACAAATGTATGCTCTGTCTCCCAGGCCCCCCACCTCGGAATGCGTCTCTTAACCTAATATTCCCTCACATATCTCGTAGAGTGGCCACCGACACATAATACTTGCCCCTTTGGTTCCACATCAGCCCTCCTAATGACGCAGTTCCAATTCACCTACTATTGCACCTTCTGTAATGCACGAAAAAAAGAAACAACAAGGTCCTGCACCACAAACTCTGCTTACTGTAAATTATATCTCTGCTGGCGCATATACACTAATAAAAGCCACACGTTTTCCCCATCCACAAACCCAATCTACGCGCAACACCCTTCCCCTCCCCCCCCCAACCTCACTTACTCTGCAAAACATACGGGCTCCGCCTCCTTAATTAGATACCTCCCCCCCTTTCAAACGGGCAGATGGGCAGGGTACCACCTGAAAAACCCCCTCATCTCCAACACCCTACCTCCTTAAAATTGTGCTACTGTAGGAACACAAACATCCACTCTAAATTTATTCAGAAACTCTCTAAAACCATTCTCTCTTTACACTATTACACAAAAACATTAAGTTTACTGTCTACACCGGGGCCTATTAGTGTTTCCACCCTGCCTCCTCTCTTCACTCTTCCGATGCCACCAGAACGTGTGGGACAACTTGTCACCTGCCACAATTCCCTCTCTCCCCCCCCCCCTTCTTTCGGTGCCTCCTGTCATGGCACCACTACCTTCACCTTCTGCCCATATTTGCTTCCCAGGTCCTCTTAGCTGGCGTTTTAGGACATCCATCTGAAAATTCCGATGCAGCGGCTCTCTTTTTGTGACAGGCGCCATCCTCCAAGGCTTGGTCTTTGGGATGCCTCACATTGTACCTCTACCTCCACTGTACACAGTGACAAAAGATCTCGGTGACACCTCAGTCACGCTGTCCACTCCCTTGTCCGAATAGTTCTGTTGTTGATGCCCCACATGCCTTCACCTCATCTTCTATACCCCTGCCAGGAAGCAAGCCACTCTAAGGCAGTGACAAGACTTCAGAATCTCGGCTAATTCCTCCTCAAGTTCCAAACACTTTCCTCCCTGTACTTTTGGCCTCAACTCGATCCACTGGATGTGTGTCTGGACCAGGTAAACTGGTCAAGGGCCTCACCCTCTCCTCCAGCCTTATACGCATCTCCACTATCTCGCTCCCCCCATAGACGACCAGCCCGCCTTCACGTCGTTGATCAACAACTGCTTCCCCTGGTGTAGAAGAGGATGTTTGCCTCTGGGCCAGGAGCTCGTTGCCGCTTCCCACACTCCGCCGCTATGTGATCATATTCCCCACTTAGTCGGCAGGTACGCCTTTGCCCGCGTTATGACACCATGACTGTGGCCTGAATTCCTTTAGGTAAAGTAAGACGGTATGGGGTGTCGCAATGCATTTTTAGGTAAAAGTAGCCCTCCGCATACGTGTAGGCACCCGACACCACTTACATTTTTTTGCTGGGCCAAATGAACAGTCCGTGATTCATAAATTACGTTTTCTGATATTGCCCTCATTCCGCCTCAAAAGGGGGACTTTACGCAATTTAATCCATGTATAATGTCTTGGATAAATCGATTCATCTTCCAGCACAGCTGGTTGTTGAATCAAGATTACGTCCTGAAGGGATACGGTATTTATTGACCAACGACTCGTAAACGTTGCTGAGAGCAGTTTCTCAAATAAAATCTACGTGCTACGTTCTAATTGCTACGGCCGTACACTCTCCATCCTGATTGCCTTACGTGTACTCTGATGATTTTAGGTAGTAATTACTGTGGTGAGGCTGTGGCGTTATTGCCCCACTGAGAAGTTCACACAGACAGTGTTAATCCCTTCGTCTGTAACTGCACGCACATGTTGACTATTAGTAGTTTCTCCTGGTCGGACGAGACAGGGCGGAGACAGCACCACCTACATACTCTGTCAGGGAACTGAAGAGGCGTTGCGCAGGAGGTCTGCACGGCCCAATAGCGATGCAGACAATCAAATTTCATTTATAATTAATAGGTCCAGAGCAACTTGTGGATATGACAGTGGTAAGTATCGAAGGGGACATTTTGTGCGACCTAGGTGTCCCAAATTCCTACTTGTCTAACTGATAAATAATAATTATCTTTATTCATTTACTGTTATGTACATAATGATACATTCAGATAAATACAATTTTCCACAAATACAGTAATGCGTCAGGCCCAAGGACTGTTCAACTGCCTCCCAGCATATACATAAGGGAGATTACAATACTACACGCTGGCTGCTTCAAGAGAGTGCTTGACAGGCACCTAAGTCAGTACCTGACCAACCGGGCTGTGTTCGCTCATCATTTGGTGTGGACCAGAGTAACAGCTTAGTAGATCACTTGATGTCACCATGAAACCTGGTCACAGACCGGGCAGAGACTTTAACCCCTCAAATCCCTCTCCAGGTATAGTAATTGTTAAATTAGTTTAGTCTAACGTTTGAGACAGAAAAATAGCAAATGTGAGATAATTATAAAATAAAATATCTGCTTCATAATTTAATATAACTATTCCTTCTTAGATAAAATTAAGTTATATTAATTTGCACAAATTCAATAAAGTATTTGTATAAAATTTGGTTTTATGTATTTAAGTATTAATACCCATACTGTTATAATTATTGTTAAATATTATTAAACATCAATACAGACGCCTGTAATTCTACATCGACACCATGCCTAATCCTTCTAGGGTAGGGTAGGTGCCTGAGCCCGAGCCTTTAGCTCACAAGACTGTCATTCCCATTAGCCCCCTTGGGGCGGGGATGGCAGACCAGAGAGGCCTAGCTTGTGGCTAGGCCTGGGGACATTGGTCCCAAAGATGAGGAGGTGCTTGTGCCTCCTCCCATGGGAGACTTAGGTCTCAGACACTCCCTAAAGAGGGAGCCAAGGGCGGGCCACCACTTGGACAAGGCCCGGGCCGGGAGAATACCGGCTAATCTTTAACTAACTAACTAATGTAATTCTACATTGCTTAATTTAAAAAACTTTCGATATTTAGAAATTTTGAAGGGAATGTTTACTTCCCATAAACGACTTTAAAAAAAATCTTATAATTTGGTTGTTACTTTCCATCACCTCCCAGAATGTGCTTAACTGCCTAATGTAAGAGTAGTGTTCAGGAAGCACAAAGAAGAGTCAGTCCAGATATCTTCTTCAACACGTCAGGTTCATTTTGGACTATGTAACACCAGGGGCTCTGGTGGCCTGGTGGGAGCAGTCAGGTTCACGGGGTCGACTTTTTTATTTTTCAACCGATTACGTTCATTTTTGGTGTACTATTAGAAGCTTACATCAAACCTCCTGTGCTGAAGTTTCAATCATATCGGCCAAAAAGGAAATGAAATATGCAAAATTTTCGAAAAATTGCATTTGGCAGCGAAGTCCCACTTACAGGTACTTGGAAAAGTGGTTTTGACACTTGCTGCTGATAGAACACCTCTAATTTCATCACTGTAAGTGTACCAATTCTAAAATAAACCTTATCTTCATGCTAAAAAAAAATAGGTTTCATAACTTTTTTTTCATATTGGAAGATGTCGGTCTTGTTTCCCACATAAATCTAAAAATATTTGGGATAGTTCAGAAAGGTACACTCTACCTTGTAAATCAAGCATTCTCCTATGTTTGTTGTGAAAATCAAGTCAATTCAATCATAAATAACGATAGGTTGGACCTAAATAGGTAAATAGGTTACTTTCGAGATATAGGCCGAAGCGCGCGGCACCCCAGCTGCCCGGGAAATAATTTTTTTCCCCGGAAAATTCGCTTATTTACACTTTTTGCGTGACCTACGAGTTTTTATTACAGTTAACCATTGAAAAATCGTTTTCTCTCATTATCTGTATGAGAGAACGAACCTTCAGGGGATACACCGATAGAAATTTCTACCCCTAGGGCATCACATTTTTTACGCAATATGACGAGTCAGCACTGTCACCATGCCTGTTATAAATGGCTGTAATTCCTTTTAGAAACATCGTACAAGGATAATAATTATACCAGCGTGTAGCCAGAAAGTTCAGCTAGTTTTTGGTAACAATAACTCCATTTTCATATTTTTTCGAATTTTTTTTCTCTCGCTTCACACGGTGAGGGCCTGGGTTCGATTCCCAGCCAGAGTAGAAACATTGGACGTGTTTCTTTCCACCTGTTGTCTATGTTCCCCATCAGTAAAATGGGTACCTGGGTGTTAGTCGACTGGTGTGGGTCGCATCCTGGGACACTGACCTAAGGAGGCCTGGTCACAGACCGGGCCGCGGGGGCGTTGACCCCCGGAACTCTCTCCAGATAAACTCCAGAAGCAGGGAATCAACACTTGTATAAGCATGTAAGAAACTGTAGAAAGTACAAAGGCATACAACCAGACTCGTTCCAGAAATAAAACGTTATGATGAGAGACTTTCAGAATTTACTCAATATTTTTTTTTTATATTTTATTAAAAAGCGTATTTACAAAACAAACATATGTGCAATTTAGTGGTACATATTGTGATAAAATTCCACACTGGCACAGTTACAATGCAATGTTGCACTAAGACAAATTTAACACAACCAACATCCTACCTAAATACACAAAAATGTTTAATACATTGATATCTTCAGGTCTATTCCGACTTTCCCCCACCAATGTAAAACAATATAGTGTCACCTAGTCAAAACAATAGCAACTTCACATTTAATTAAACATTACTTGAAACCTATGTTGAATTCATTTATAACACAATTATAACCAATTTTCTCCATAGATTTCATTTTTTTTTGTATTTATTTATTTATTTATTTATTTAGTAATTTAAGCATACAAACAGAGGTACAAAAAATACAGGTAAGAGCAGCATGCCAAAGCCACTTATATGCATAGCATTACGGGCTGGCTTAAAATTAATTTAAGATTAACTAAGCAATGATGTAATCAGTGATAAAACATTATTGTAAACAGATAACTATAAAGCACAAATGAGTATTACAAAGACAGGTCATATGGTTGCTTGCATTGCTGTACATTCAGTCGAATGGAGTATTTCGTTAGTAGTGTAATTTAAAAAAATAATAAAGTTAATGGTCCCTAGGTTTTAACAATGTGTGATATAATTGTAGTAACATATAGATATACAATTTATAGGTTCAGTTATTTCAGTATTTATTTTGTTTTTGAGTGAGTAAGTGGATCTTGAGAAAAGACTGAATTTAATAAACAGGTAGTGTTCCTTTTACTTTACTGGTAATGAATTCCAGATTTTAGGGCCTTTTATGTCATTGAGTTTTGCATAGCGTGAGTGGAACGAGGAACATCAAAGAGTGATCTTGCCTTGTGTCATGTCATGTGTTCGTTGAGGTTGGCAGAGATGTTTGGAGGAGGGTTTATATCAAGTTAAGTGTTCTAATGTATGTATTAGGTGCAATAAAAAGTATGATGTTTTGTATGGGGAGTAGTTGAGTGTTTTTGTAATATTTGTGGAGTGTGCTGCCTGTATGAAATTGTTATCATTCTAGACTGCAGCCTTTTGTTGGGTAATTAGTGGTCTGAGATGGTTAATTGTTGTTGAGCCCCATGCACAAATTCCATAGGTGAGATAGGGATAAATAAGAGAGTAATAAAGGACCAGGAGGGCACAAGACTCAAATACATTTTATCAAAATTAGTTACTATATACCGCACTAATTATATTATAATGGCACATTTTATGAAAAACTTCGTAATATTACTCCAGTCGATGCTTACAAAATACATAACTTCTGTAATATCACCATCAAAAATTCTCATAGGACACATTTAATACCTAGTCGTGCAGACCTACTTCCACATAAATATCATGACATTTGTCCTCATCGCCTCCGAGCCGTGTGGACGAGCTGCGCAGACGCTCCTGTTTGAGCTTGTTTTGCGCAGTTTACCTGATTGAGCTGCCCCTAGCGTTTGTGGTGGAAACTCTATTTTCTCCAACATGGCGCTGAATAGCAGAAGAAGAATCAACACTGTCTGCATTGAGATGATCCGTGGTGCTGTCACAGGATCCAACATGGATTTATTATTACCAGCGATCATTCGCGATACCTATGGTATAGCAAATGAGGAGATATGTGGTGTCGCATTAAATGGAATGACAAGAATCTTCGTTAAGATGGACGTCTGACAAGTCTACGAGGCAGTGGTCGACAAAGTTTTCAGGAGAACCCTCATTAAAAGGTTAATCAGCTGTGTCGGTGAGACTTCCCTGATGTATCTCGACATTTTCACCTGGGTGAAAATCAGGAATGTGCCTTTTGAGGCGACTGATTTTGATATTACCAGTGAACTGCGTACATATGGGACGGTTCACGTAGCCACAGCAGGGAGATGGGAAAATGGACCGTATGCAGGTGCGCTGGAAGGCGCGTATAAGTTAAAATGACTCTTCGGCACCCAAATTTCCCTTTATATATTGTGTTGAAAAAATTAAGGACTCAAGTCTATGTAACGTATGCGGGGCAACAACGTACGTGTCGGCTATGTGGTCATATGACCACATCGCGGCGCAGTGTGAGAAAAAGAAGTGGTACCCGGCACAAAAAGCAACGGCAACAGCAGCAAACAGCAACAGCAGCAACAGCAGCCAGTGGACAGGTTGGCGATGAGCGAGAACAGTCCCCTTGCTACACCGCCCCAACAACGTTGTCATGGGGTGAGGAGGTAGACAAAGAAAAGGAGCTTGAATCGCCAGTTGTAACGCTACAAAGGAGAACTCAGTCATTGGACATACATAAGGTTTTTGAGAGAGACTACCTAATATGGTGAAGAAGTGCGGCGTCTTGGTAAAGGCGTTGGATGACTTGTTAGAGGAATCGGTCCTAGATCAGGTGGAAGACCCAGGCCCCAGTTCTGGGGGAAAGGGTGTGAAAAGATGGTATGGCAGAAGATGACGGTTTGTCGACGAGGGGAGTCTACAGGGTTGAAGGTGCATCAGTAGAGGTGGAGGTGCATCAGGACGGTGCTTCAGATGTCAAAATGCGGTGGAGGGCGGGACACGAAAGAGGACTGCAGCATCATCGGATTCTGATGATGTGCTAATCCTGCCCACGCCCTGGGAAAAAGTCTTGGGTGGAGGTACAGAAGAGGGGAATGGTGAACCCAAGGATCAAGGGAAAGCAAAGGTGATTCCCAACAAAGGGGGGGGGGACAAGTTGGAAAGGGG
>NW_026492688.1:5000-40895 GCF_026875155.1 Cherax quadricarinatus
ATATATATATATATATATATATGCATATGTATATTATATAGGGAGGTACCACCTCTAGAACTGCAATAGGGACCCTCATCCTCAGAGAAATGAATAAACTTGCTTCAGGGGAAAACTCAAGGTTCTCCCTGAAGCTGTTTGAGAATTTTCTCCTACCACCCCCCCTATTTTATAATATTTTATTTAAAGACAAAATACATTGACAAAACATTCACAAAAATACGATAGAAAGTAAAACAACATTGGTAACTCAGAGCTACATCTCGAATACTTCGTCCAGCTCCACGGCGGTGGGCCACGTGCCCAGAATGCTGCAGGCATTTCCTCTCTGGATCGCAACACTGAGTCTCTGAAAGAGGAAACTGGTCGCCCTGTGGTCTTTGGTTTCTATGATGAGCTTTTCACCCAGCTCTATTAGGAACTTTAGAGCACACTTGCCCCATGCTCCAAGGGTCTCCGACCCTATTGGGATGAAGTTATAGCAAGGGGAAAGTCTTCATATTTGCGGATCTTCTGAGTCTCCCTGTGGCTGGCAGCTCCACCCCCTTCCACTACGGAATATGGAAAAGTAGGGTCGGGCCAATGTGGCAACACTGTGCAGTCCCAGGAAATTCTTCCATCTTCCAAGGTAGCTAGGGCTCCATCAGGACGCTTTTGACTTCCGAGACCTCTGCATTTGGGGGTTCCCCGTTGACGGGAAACGGGTGTGGCAAGGCTTTCTTTATGATGTCATTGACCTCCTCATGTCGGGCATATTCCCCCTTTGCTGTGTGACCACGAGACCAGAAGTCCGAATTGATCAGCTGTCGCCCTGCCGCAATACCCTATGGGGGGTAGGAGGGGGGGCGGCAGGCAAAAGACAACCCCAGTCCGAAGGCCTGTGGGTCTAGTCAGTGCCCAAGAGGAAGTGGGAACAGCTAACGGAAACCCCTGTGGTGGTGCCTTCACGCCGGGAGAGAGTTTTGTCCTTTCCTGGGCTTGGAGAGCATTGTGTTGGCGTTTTTTTTCCATGACCCGGCTTGCCCAGTGGATGTTTTGGTTCTTTGGTAGGGTGGTCTACTGGAGGAATCTGTAAGGGTGTCCCCCGAATCCTTCTTCAAAAAACCCTGGGGTCTTGAGCTCCTCCACGTCTCTCAAGCGTTGGGGAAACAATCTTCTTGACTAATGCACTGGAACCAAACACGAAGACAGAAAAAGCAGGAAAGCAACATGCGTTCTTTGCCCCAACCCCTATATCTCCCAGTCGTAATGGGGGGGTTTTCCTGAACCCATTGCTGCCCCTCTAGTGACAGGTTCAGTGTTTTCTTAAGAGTTGACTAGGTGTGCGTCATATTCGGGAGGTGGGTTTTGAAAAAGAGGGTCACACCTGAGAAGAAAGGAGTCTTGAATAAAAGGCATTTGTAGGAATACAGGCATCATGGGCATAAGATTGCTTATTTTTCCCCTCCATTCTCATCAGGTCTTTCAATTTGTCCTTGAGGGCTGTGTCAATGGTCTGGTGACCCGGGGTGCCCCAGGGGGTACTTTTTGGACAGAGGTAGTAGAGACTTCGGGGAGGATTCTTCCCGCTTGATTTTTTTCCGGGTTCCTGTGATGATTTCACACTTGGGGGGTTTGGGGATGACCCCAAGTTTTTTTCCCTGGTTTTCACCAGTTGTAGGTCCCCTACCAGGACCTTCAGTACCTGCCAGAGTGCCATCATCCGGGTACCAGATGTTGAGCTCGCTGCGTAGGCGAATTTAGTTCTCTATCCCAAGCAAAGGAAGTGGAGCGGGGGGGTAACCCTGCTGAACCCCCTTTGATGAGAGAATTTCATTTTCCCCAAAAAAAAAATTGGGGGTTTTTGCTGTAGCGGCTAAAATAAAGGGAAAAAGACGGGGAAGCGACCCCGAACAGCTGGCAAGACCATCTATCTTTCTATTTTAAAGGCTTTTCTAAAATCAATTTTTGACTAGGCCTTGTCTTCTGGTAGGCCCCTGATGTAGGCCCTTCGCAGAGATGCAGCTTCACTGCCTTGAGGGACCCCAAAGCCCAGTTGGTGGGGGCTGGAGTAAATGGCAAAGAACTGCGAAGAGTGTTTCCAACAGAAATGGGTCTGTTTCCCCCCCACCCTTCTTCTTAAAAAGCACCAAAGGAGTCTCCAAAAAAGATTCCCCCAGAAAGGAGTTGTTGACGAAGGTTTTACTGGTGAAAGATGCAATGCACCGAGTACTGGATTACCATCTCCTTGGGGCGGGGTCGTTTCCCAGTGTAACCTCCTGCAGATCCTGCGGGAAATACACAATCGCCTTATAGATTCCGATTCTGGAAAAATTAATTTTCAGTAAAGGGGTCTTCTCGGGGTTTTTGTTTGATGGTATGTGTCCCGGGTTGCTGCTGTTCAAAAATGCTTGGGCTGGGTCTCACTTTGGGGGTACGTGTCGTCACTTGTAATTTATTGGGGATTGCCCCCACTTGTTACCTTCTTCTTTTTTTTTTGCAAACCTTGGAAAATTTTCTCTTTTTCTGGGACTTTTTTTTTTGGGTCTACCTTTGTGTTTCCCTGCGATGATGGGGCAAAAAGGGGGACACAATTATCCTTCTTGGGTAGTTGCCGCCCTGCCTTGATAACTGACGTGGTTAGCATTTTCCTCGCCCTTCAGGGAACGAAAGACAACATTGCCGAACAGGAGCGGGTTGCGTCAGTTGGATGGTCCCTTTGGGAATTTCCCTATGAAAATTGGGGCGACCGTTTTAGGGATGTGGGAAAAGGGTATTTAGGGGTTTGAATCCAACGGGTTTTCGCAATGACGGGTTGCCATGGATTGTCATCTGCCTGGGAGGCTGGGGCCCTCTCTCTGCTGGGGACATATGTGATCCGCAACCCTTATGTACGAAGCGCCCTTTCCCCTGTTGCGTCTCAAAAACTCTCCGCACCCACATGTCCCCTTTTCTTTCATTTTTGGGTGCATTTTTCCTGGCTTTGTGGGGGGCTCATCATCTGCCTTTACCCAAACTGTGTGGAACCCCAAGCTGAAGGGAAAATGGCCAGGGCACATACCGCATGTGGTTCAGGGTGTGGGGGAGGGGAGGAGGGGTCTCCCTCCTTGTGGGGGGGGCGGTGGAAGAAAGGGAGGGGTGGAAGATGTGTGATGACGGAGTAGGGCACTCATCCCCCCAGGACAATTCACTAACAACACAATGCTCTGTGAAAAGCCTCCACTATAAAACCGCCCGCTATAAAAACACAACCTTTCCATACCATGCCATACTCCATTTTTACACAACAAGGTGAAACAAAATATTTTTTTAAAAAAAATTTTAAATATAATAATTTATATAAATTTTAATTATATATATATATATATATATTTTATATAAAATATAATTATATATATAAATATTATATAATTTATTATATTTAATATTAATATTTTATGTATATATTTTTAAAATATATATATATATAATATATAATAAAATATAAAAATAAAATAAAAATATAATATAAATAGGATAGAAAAAATATATGGGGAAGTACCACCTCTAAGCTGGAATGGGGACCCTCATCCTCAGAGAAGACAAAAACGTACCCAGAGAAAACTAAAAGGTTTCTCCCCGGAGCTGTTGAATATTTTCTTCCCCCCCCCACCCCCAATATGTTTTAATTCTTGTGAACATTTAAATAAACAAAAAAAACAAAACAAAATACAAAATGCACAATGAAAACAAAATGAGAATTTCCCCCAGCCCCTCCGAGGGGGACGTGACCCAAAGTATGCAGCAAGCATTTCCCCTCTGGATGCGACGCGAGGCCTGGAAATGAAAGGGGCTGCCCTGGGTCCCTGGTTTGATGAGTCGGGAACCCAATCTTTAAGGAAACGTGGGCTTTTTTTTTCCCCCCATACCCAAGTCCTGATCCCACTGGGGACAAATTGATATTTTGGCTAATGCCCCGAAATTGCTGATCTTGTACTCCTCCCTTGGTCAGACCCCCCCCTGTCCCCCCACACTGTGATGGATATAGGTGTCAGCCATTTTGGACAACAGGTATGCCCCATGCTAAAGTTGCCATTTTTTCCAAGGATAATGGTGATCCCCGTCGGGGGGGTTTTGCGGGTTTGGGGTATTGTTTGCTGAAAGTGATCGTGGCCCCTCTCGGAGGGCATCCACTGTACAAGGGTTCTCTTAATGATTCGTTGCCCTCATTGGCTTGCATCCCGCCCTTGGGTTTTTGGGAAAAGTTAAAAACCTGTAACCGTATTGGTCTGCTTTCACTTTGCCGCAAATACAATATTTCTGTGTAATTGGGGGGAGCAAGGCGCAGAGCCCTGCAATACGGAGGGTCTTTGGGTCGAGTCGCTTTCCCCTTGCCATATGGGAACTGTTTGGGGGAAGTCCCCGGGTGAGGTGCACTCACAGCCTGGAGGGGCAATCCCCTATCTGTGTTGCACCCTGAGCATGTTGGCAAGCACCTTTTTTAGCAATTGGGCTATTTCCCCGCTTGACTGTTTGGAGCCAGTGCGCCTAGGGTTTGGTTTCTGGACAGCAAAGTCCCCATTCGGGGATGCACTGACATAGCTAGGGCTTCATTTCCCCTATTACTGAGGGGGTCAGGAAAAATTTGTTTATCAACTGTTTGAAAGCAATGGGAAGAGGATAGGAAAGCTGGTAGAGCAATCTGGGAGGATCGCGTACTCCTACCCCCAAGCCTGACCGGAAGGAGGGTTGCAACCACTGTCCCTTTGTCAAGGGGAAAGATTCAAACACTCTTAGCATGGCCCTTTGGAGAGAGTCATATTCCTTGAGTTTTGGACAGTGAGGCTGGGGAGCATCTTTTAGAAAAAAAGTAAGTTTTGGGGTTGACAGGGGCCTGGGGAGTAGGTAGAAAATCGTGTGTTCAAGTCTTTTATCCTCTTCCTCGCCGGAGGGCTGAGACTTTTTTTTTCCTAGGGGCCAGTCGATGGCATTTACCCAAGAGGAGCACCAGGAGAGTGCTATTGGCTGGTTTATTTGGGGGTCCGGAAACGGTCTAATTTCTGGACAACTGTTGATTGGGAGCTTTTCAATTGGGGGGGTTTGAAAAGGTTTTTTGTTTTTAATTTTACATGGGTCCCCCCGGGGGGATTTTGTTTGAGCCGGGTAGTGTGGGAACCAGTTTGGGTGGAGGGGTGTCCGTGCCCTTGATGCCCAACAAAAAAAGGGGGGCGGAGGGGTTTTTTGACGCCCCCCGTCAATTTCATGGTCCCCCAAACAAAAGTTTGGGGAATCCACTTCCTTTCTATAAGGGAAAAGGAAGGGAAGTTTCTATAAAGCTTTGGGGCAGCACCCCCCTTCGAGATTTTAAACATTGGAAACCAATTTTTAAACTTTTCCATAGGCAGTTTTTGTAAACTTTTGTGCTGGGGGGGAGCTTTTCTTGGGGAGCCCCTTTAAAGGAAAAGGATTGGGTCAATTGCAGGCTCTTGAAAATTTTTTTACGAGCCTTGGGACAGCGCCGAAGGGTGTTACCCCACGAAATGGGCGATTCCGCCCTCCTTTTTCCGGAGGGGACACAATGGGCACCAAAGAAAAAGGGTCGAAGGCCTCTGGGGAAAACCGCCAGCCAGGACAGGTTTGGAAAATTGGGGAGTTCAGACAGCACCCTCTGAAAACCCCACCAAGTGCTGGGTTGAGTATTTGTTTTAAGGTTGGGCCTTAAACCCGTGAAAACCCCCTGCCGAACCCTGTGGAAATACATAGCAGCTTTAACCAACACTCCGTAAGGTTGATGTTCTTTCGCCGCCAATGCAGGGAGGTCAAGTTGGTAAAGGGGAGCCCTGGGTGGATGTTTGTCCCTTCAAGCTTGCGCCGTGCGCCCTCTTTTGGGGGGGGAAAGGTATCCCACTGGTTATAAGTCTCAAAGCTCCAATAGTATTACCCCTTCATTTTTTTGCTAATTTGGGCTCTGATTTTTGGGTGTCGGGTGTCTTGTTGTTGGGATTTGCCCCCGGGGGTGTTTTGTCCCCCCAGGGGGGGGACGGGAAAAGGTTGTCTCCCTTGGGGGATTTATTGCCCAATAACATGTTTGCTAGGACTTTCCCTCCCTTTGGGGGGACAGCCAAACAGGCATTGCCAAAAAGCAGCAAGTTGGCCCCGGGTCTTTGTTTGAAGGGCATCGTTGACTTTCTTAGAAGGTCAGTGAATTTGCTAGCAGCTTTAGGGGGGCGCTTTGGGGAGTGTGTCAATCCTGGTGGGTGTTAAAATTTTATTGCAATTTGAGGTCCTCGTAAGGGGATCACGGTAGCTTTCAGCCCTGCTGCTGGGGGAGGCTGTTGGTTGTTTATTTGGAGCTCTCCTGAGCCTAGACATCTATTGGTTTTCACGGGGGGGTTGCCAATTGGGTTTTTAGTGACATTCCCTGTGGGGGCACCCGGCAGATGCCTCTGAACGACACTTTGCTCTGTCGTGAAATTCCTGGGAACCCCCGATACTTTGCATTGCTGATACGTGGGGGTGGGAGGGGCCACTGTGGGGGACGGGTGAAGGGCAGCAGGATCATGGGTAATATAATATATATATATTATATATAAATATATATATTATATATATATTATAATATAATTAAAAATATATAAATATAATTTTTATAATAATATAAAGTTAAGACACTGTGACATCTGAGTACCTTTTTGTAGACGTTTCGCCCTTTCCGTGGCTTTATCAATACAAATTCTGAACATAAAAGAAGACAGAGAACTGTATACAAACGATTGGTAAACAGTCCCCCGCCTGGGGTTGGTGTAAAAGCACCGTGGTTTAAATCTGGGTCCCGGGAAGGAGGGTGGAGCTTTATATTTTTCAGTGGAAAGGACGTTAGCAGACGAGGGCTATTGTTTAAAACTAATTAAGGTTATTGAAAAAATCACGAAACTTCCCCATTCAATATCCCAAAAAAATTAAAAATATTTGGTACCTTAATAAAACATTAATTTGCACTTTAAAAAATGATTCCCCCCATATGTGCTTTACATGTTTCAAAAATTACTTTTAAACTTTTCCGGGAAAGGGGGGGAGGTGTGAGGTGAGGGGGAGGCCAGACAGGTGTCCGGGGCCACCCACAACCTGGATCCCCCGGACTATACGGCAGCTGGACGTAAACACTGCCCTGTAACACCCAAATTGTCACTAGTTCTTGTTGAAAATACATTGTAAATACATTTAAAGTAGGGATTGTGGTGAGTGGTACCCCTTTAATTTTCCTCCCATTTGTGGCTGAAAGGGGTTTGATTCATAGCTCCCGGCCCCGCTCTTTACGGTCGCCACTAGGGCCACTATCTCCCGATCTTGGCTTTATCATATCTCTTCTTAAAAATTTGTAGGTTCCTGCCTCCCACAACCTATCTTTTTAGATATTCCACTACCGACAACTCTATGGCTGAAAAATACTTCCTAACATCCCGGACCATCTGAATCTTCAACTTCCCAAATGTGACTCATTATGCCCGTCCCCTCTCTGCAACATTTTGTCTCTGTCCACCTTTCGATTCCCTCAGTATTTTATATTCGTTATCTGTTTCCCTTCCCTCCTGCCCTCCAGGTCTTAGGTACTTCTTTAAACTCTCCTCGAAGGACATGCCCCTTAGCTCCGAGATAGTTTTTTTTACAAATTTGCACTTTTCTCTTTTTCCTGATGTGCTTGGCCAGGTAAGGGTTTTTGAATTGGGCTGATACTCCAATATGGGCCTGACTGACATGGGTAAAAGGATCCGGAAGGCCTCCTTATGGGATATCATAATGTTATTTTTGGGTTTTAGCTAGTTGCCCATAGGCTACAACATTATTTGCTTAATGTGCGCCTCAGGAGATGTGCTCGGAAATTACACACACTCCAAGATCCTTTTCCTTGAATGAGGTTTGTAGTTTTTGTTTTGGGCCTTCGACTGCCCCTGCACATGGTGGGTTGAACCCAGAAGATGGTTGCTAAACCAGGCCTGTCTTGTACAGAGCTTCTGTAGTCCTGCCTTATCCTCCCCAACTAAATTTAATCCACATAAAATCACATCATCTGCAACAGGGACACTTCTGAGTTATTTCCTTCCGTCATTGTCTTTCACATATACCAGGAACAGCATCGGTCCTAGGACTGACCCTTGTGACCCCGCTCGTCAAATGCGCCCACTCTTGCACCTCGTCACGTACCATAACTCGCTGATGCCTTCCCGTCTAGCATTTTTGAGCCATTGCAGTGTCTTTACTGTTATACCTGCCTGGCCTCCAGCTTTGTACTATTTTGTT
The DNA here is from genome assembly GCF_026875155.1 of Cherax quadricarinatus. Taxonomy (NCBI): domain Eukaryota; kingdom Metazoa; phylum Arthropoda; class Malacostraca; order Decapoda; family Parastacidae; genus Cherax; species Cherax quadricarinatus. The sequence continues at coordinate 13,257 of NW_026492688.1, forward strand.
TTGTGCGGAACTGTTTCAAAAGCTTTCTTACAGTTCAAGAAAGCGTAATCTACCCACCCCTGTCTCTCTTGTCTTAAAGCTGCCCACTTTCTTACAGAATTCCAGTAGGTTTGTGACAGGGTTTGCCATCCCCGAATTCGAGCTGGTTGCTCTGATAAGCTCCACCACTCTTCTGATAATCTTTTCCATGACTTTGCATACAATACATGTTAGTAACATTTGTCTGTAGTGTAATGCTGCGTGTCTGTCTCCTTTCTTAAGAAATTTGGACTACATTTGCTGTCTTTCATACCTCAGGTAGTCGCCCTGTTTCAATAGATATGGTGAAGATTGTTGTTAGTGGTACATAGATCCTCTGCTCCCTCTCTCAGGGCCCACGGAGAGATGTTTTCCGGTATCATCGCTTTTGAGATATCTAGTTCACTGAGCAGCCTCTTCACCTTCTCTTCGGTTGTATGTATCGTGTCCGCACTTGTTGGTGTATCCCATCTCTTTCCCTCTTTCTGAACTCCTTTTTTGTCTCCACTGTGAATATTTCTTTGAATCACATGTTCAGCTCCTCACAAACTTCAAAGTCGTTTCTTGTAAACTTCCCTCTCTCCTTCCTCAGCTTGATTACCTGTCATTGTTGTTTTCTTCCTGATATGACTGTACAACAGCTTCGGGTCAACTTGACTTCGCTGCTATGTCATTTTTGTATTGTCTTGGGCCCCCCCTCCTTAAATGTGCATATTCATTTTTTGCTTTTCCCACTACTCTCCTTGTTCTCTTGGGGCCTTTCCCCTTCATACATCTTCCATTCTGTAGGCACTTGGTTATAGCCTCTCTGCACATTTGGGTGAACCATAGGTGGTGAGGTACAATCCTTTTATCCGCTTCCTTTCATATTTTTGTCACCCTATTCCATCATCTCATTTACTGTTTTCCCTGCCCGTTCTCTGTCCCACTGGACTTCGTGCAAGAAATTCCTCATGCCTGTGTAGTCCCCTCTCTTGTATTTTTGGGTTCATTCTTTCTGCCTTCTTCTTCCTCTCCACTTTTTAACTCTGTGTATTCGAATCTTGGAACCACGTGATCACTAGCTCCGAGGGGCCTTTTGTATGTGATGTCCTCAATATCGCACTGCTCAAGGTGAAAAAGTATTTTCACGAAAGCGTTTGGGAAATTCTCTATTTTTTTCAGAGGGGTTTTTGTTTTGCATATATATATATATATATAATATATATATTTTAAAATTATATTTTAAAATATTATATTTATATAAAAATAAAAAAACTGATCTCGGCTGAAGGGACCCGAACCTACAACCAAAGGACAAGGTACGCAGTGCTTTCCCAATCTACCCACAGGAAAATCCCTTTGGGCGTGTAGCTGCGCTAAGCTTTTGACCAAGGCAGCTAGCTTTCGGGGAGAGGCTTACAGCTTTTCATCTCATCCCCTGCATGCATCACCTACAGAGATTTAAAACAATGCAAGGAATTCGCGAGAGCATGCAAATTACACAAACATGTTTTCCTGGCTGAAGGAGACTAACCTAGAACCCTTAGGACAAGGCCATGCTTTACCAATTTTCCCCCACACTGGACAAACCTTGGCGTGTAGATGGCTACATTTAAACCAAAGGGCAGCGAGCTTTCAGAGAAAAGGGCTTACAGTTTTTCATCTCATCCCGCATGCTCAGCCTTATGGATTTGAACTGCAAGGAATTCGCGAGAGCAGGCGAAATATACACAAACGGGATCTCGGGCTAAAGGGAAACTCGAACCTAAGAACCTTAGGAAAAGGGTACCAGTGCTTTCCCAAATCTACCGACACGGGAAAATACCTTGGTGTGTGCATGCGCACACGTTTGATCCAGGAAAGCCAGCTTTCGGGGAGAAGGTTTACAGCTTTTCATTTCCCCCCTGCATGCATCCCCTTACTAAGGATTGAACAATGCAAGGAATTGGGAGAGCAGGCGAAATGTACCAAACACTGATCTCTGGTAAGGAGACCAACCACGAACCTTGGGACAAGGTACGCATGCTTTGCTAATCTCCCCCACACTGGACATTACCTTGGGGGTTTTTGGATGGTACGCGTTTGATCCAAGCCACCCAGCTTTCAGGGAGAAGGCTTACGCTTTTCTCCTCCCCTGCATCATCACCTTACTAGAGATTTCAACAATGCAAGGAATTCGGAGAGCAGGCGAAAAAACAAAAAACCCGATCTTTAAACAAATAAGATAAAAAAATCGGAAAGGACTTAATTTTAAATGATTTTCTTGCAAATTTTCCCATTTTTTTCGTATTCGGCACACACACACACAACATAATATATATATATATATATATAAAATATATATATATATATAATAAATAATAAAAATATATAATTAATATATAGTATTATATATATATATATATATATATATATTATATATATATATATATATATATAATATATATATAAATATATATATATAATATATTATAAATATTTAATAATATATATATATAATGCACCCATATGAAAACCCCTTTGTTGCCGAATATACGATTTGGGGCGATTTTTTAACAAAAGTATTAAACCCTTTACTCTGAAACGGGCAGTGGAACCAAGCTCACTTCCGTCGACTAGGGGGCATTGGTGCCCCAAATCATCACAGATTGCGTTAACTGCTTTCCCGCCTCTGTATTGCATCAAGAATTTGTAGCGCGATTCTCTCTAAAACATCTTGGGGGACAAAAATTTGGGCCCAGGCCAAAATTTCTTTTGACGGAGCAATGATCTGGGTAATCAACGGGCTCTGGAACCAGACCTGCCCCCCCCAACAACTACAAACAATCGCACGGGGATGGTCCAATAGGGAAAATATTGCCCTCAACAATGCTTCAGAGTGTTGCAGGGAAGGTAGAGCCCGCCCCTGGCAGTGAGAGCCCCTCATGCGGTGACTTTCTGTTGGTTTTCCCCAACTCCACCTTGGCACACGTCCGCCCACAGACCACCCGCTCGGTGTTGCCCATCGACTTGCCGCCCCTTTTCTCCCCGAAAACAGGGATTTGGGCAGTGAAGCACAGCCCGGGGTTTCGGGTACCATGGTCTTGGGGGCCGTAAATCCGAGGGAAAGTTTGAAAGACATGAGGGGGTTTTAATAACATTTCAAGAGGAGCCTCACAACATGGATCCCCAGCAGAAGGGGAGCCCCCCCAAAATTATGCAGATCTGAGGGAAGCCAAAACGTCAAAGGTATCAGCCTTCAAGCCGGGACAAGGGGGAAGGGTGGTGGGGGACTGTACATGTGCATCTACTTGGTTGATACCTATCTCCTTTACACCAGGGAAGAAAAGGGGGCCTGCCAGCCTCGGGGAGTCGAAAAAATCTGAAAATATGGAAACTTGCCCATCATTTTGTTTGTTCCCATAGGCTCGAGATCCTTGGTCATGGGAAAAGAGTGCATCAAAATTTCCCCTTAAGGAGCTGGGAAAAAGTCATCAGGGAAACTGGGGATCCCAGAGCAGCTATTTCCTGTTCCGGGGCTCAGTGCGGCGTTCAAAGGGGTAATGCCTGCTGTATTTTGGGTAACACCCCCAGTCTGAGGAGCTGGATGAATTTTCGCCTTATAATGGGTATACACCTTAAAAAAATGTCCCGTATATCCAAATTTATATAAACAATTATCCTTAAATCTTCGTACCATTTAGTAAAAAAAATTTTCCCTATTAGAAAAAAAAAAAAAAAAATATTTTTCAAAAGATGGGTGGTGGGGGAAGGGGGAAATTAAACGGCTTCAGAAGAAATCCAAATATTTTCCCTAAACCTTTTATCCACTTCTCCGGGGCTATGGGTCCCAAAATTTACACCGGGGTGGACCCCATCCTATATATATATATATTTATATTTTATATAATAATAAAAATATTTTTATATATAAATTTTATATATATATATTTTATATATATATGATATGTATATTAAAAGGGGAGGTACCCCCTCTAAACTGCAATAGGGACCCTACCCTCAGGAAATGAATAAACTTGCTTCGGGGGAAAAACCAAGGTTCTCCCTGAAGTTTTTTGGAATTTTCCTCCACCCCCCTCTATTTTATAAATTTTTTTATTTAAAGACAAAATAATTGAAAAAACATTCACAAAAATCGATAAAAGTAAAAAAACTTTGGAAACTCAGAGCTACATTCGAATACTTCGTCCACTCCAGGCGGTGGGCCACGTGCCCAGAATGCTGCGGCTTTTCCCTCTCGGATCGCAACCTGGTCTCTGAAAAGGAAACGGGTCGCCCTGTGGTCTTTGGTTTCTATGAGAGCTTTTCACCCAGCTCTATTAGGAACTTTAGAGCCACTTCCCCCATGCTCCAAGGGTCCCGACCCTTTGGGGGATAAGTTATAGCAAGGGGAAAGTTTTTCATTTTTCCCGGATCTTCGGGTTTCCCCTGTGGCTGGCAGCTCCACCCCCTTCCACACGGATATGGCAAGTAGGGTCTGCCAAGGGGGCAAAAAATGTGCAGCCCCAGGCATCTGTTTTCCATCCTTCCAAGGTAAATAGGGCTCCATCGGGACCTTTTGATTTCCCAGACCTCTGCACTTGGGTTCCCTTTGAGCGGGAACGGGCGTGGCAAGGCTTTTTTATGATGTCATTAAACCTCCTCATGTCGGCATATTTCCCTTCTGCTGTGTGCACACGAACCAAAAGTCCGAATTGATCAGCTGTCGCCCTGCCGCAAATACACCATGTTCGTAGGAGGGGGGCGGTGGGCGAGACAACACCAGTCCCAAATCCCCTGTGGGTCTAGTCGAGTGAAAGGGAGGAGGGGGAACAGCTAACGGGAAACCCTGGGTGGTGCCTTCACCCCCGGAGACGGCTTTGGTCCTTTCCTGAGGCGTTGGAGAGCATTGTGGGGGCGTTTTTTTCCCATGATCGGCTTGCCCCAGGGGGACTGTTTGGGGTTCTTTGGTAGGAGGGGTCTACGGAGGAATCTGTAAGGGTGTCCCCCGAATCGCTTTTCATAAACCTGGGGTTTTGAGTCCCCACGTCTTAAAGCTTTGGGAACTTTCTTGATTTAATGCACGGGAACCAAAACACGAAGACAGAAAACAGGAAAGCAAATGCGTTTTTGCGCACCCCCCAATCTCCCGTCGTAATGGGAGGGTTCCTGAACCCATTTGCTCCTCTTTGACGGTTTTCAGTCCCTTCTTAAGATTTGACCTCGGTGTGCGTATTTTCGTGGAGTGTGGGTTGTCAAAAGAGGGTGCACACCTGAGAAGTAAGGAGTTTTGGGAATAGTAAGGGCATTTTTGTGGGGAGATACGAGCATCATGGGCATCAAGTTCTTTTCTTTCCTCCATTTCATCGGTCTTCAATTTGTCCTTGGGGGCTTTTTTCAGGGTCTGGTGACCCGCGGTGCCCCAAAGGGGACTGGGGACGGGGAGGGTGTAGAGATTTGGGAGGATTCTTCGCACAGCATTGATTATTTCCGGGTTCGCTGTGAATTTCCACTTGGGGGTTTGGGATGATCCCAATTTTTTCCCTTTTTTCCCATTTTGGTCCCCTACCAGGACACTTCAGTCCCTGCCAGAGTCCCATATCCGGGTACCGATGTTGAGCCGCTGGTAGGCAAAAGTTAGTTTCTTACTGCCAAGCAAAAAAAAGTGGAGCTGGGGGGGTCACCCTGCTAAACCCTTCTGATGAGGAATTTATGTTCCCAAAACAAAGAATTGGGGGTTTGCTGTACCGGCGAAATAAAGGGGGAAAAAGACGGGGGGGAAGCGACCCCAAACAGTGGCAAACAGCATCTATCTTTACTATATTAAAGGCATTTCTAAAATCAATTTTGCTAGGGCCCTTGTCTTCGGGTAGGCCCCTGAGTAGGCCCTTGCGATGAGCTGCAGTTTCACTGCCTTAGGGACCCCAAAGCCCGTTGGTGTGTGGATAAAAGGCAAAAAGACGCGAAGAGTGTTTCCAACAGCAATGGGTCTGTTTCCCCCCCACCCTTTCTTCTTCAAAGCATTTATGAGTCTCCAAAAAAGATTCTCCCAGCAAGGCAGTTGTTGACGAAGGTTGTTAACTCGGAAAGTGTGCAGATGCACCGAGTACTGGATTTACCATCTCCTTGGGGTGCTGGGGTCGAATTCCAGTGTAACCTCCTGCAGATCCGCAGGAAATGACAAATCCCCTTATAGACTTCCGATTCTGGCAAAATTAATTTTCATGAAGGGGTCTTCCTCAGGGTTTTTGTTGATGGCTAGGGTGTCCCTGGTTGATTTTTGTCTCTTAATGCTTGGGTTTGGGGTTCCTCTTTGGGGGTACAGTGTCGTCACTTGTAAATTATTCGATTGCCCCCATGTGTTCCTTTTCAATTTTTTTTGCTAACCTGTGCGCAAATTTTCTTTTTTTTTCATGGGACTTTTCTGGGTTACCTTTTTGATTCCTGCGATGAGGGGGGCAGGGGGACACAATTATCCGTTTTTGGGGTAGTTGCGCCCGCTTGAAACTGACTGGTTACGTTCCTCGTCTCTCGGGAACTGAAGACAACATTGCCGAACGGAGCGGTTGCGTCATGTTGGATGGTGCCTTAAATTTCCCCTGATGCATATGGCGACCGCTTTGGGGGATGTGGGATAGGGTACTGTTACGTGGTTTTGAATGCCAACGGGTTATCGCAATGACGAGGTTGCCATGAATTGTATCGGGCCTGGGGAGGCGGGTGGGCTGCTCTTGTGGGGACAAGTGATCCGACCCCTTATTGACAAATGCGACCTTTCCCTTTTGCGTGCTCGAAGCTCTCCGCACCCCGACAGTGCCTCTTCTTTCATTTTTGGGTGCATTGTTTCCCTGGCTTTGGGGCCCCGGGGTTTTCATCATCTGCCTACCTCAAACTGTGTGGAAAGCCCAAGTAAAGGGGAAATGGCCAGGGACATCCCGCATGGGGTTCATGGGGGTGGGGGGGAGGAGAGGGCTCCCGTCCTTGTGGTGGGCGGTGGAAAAAAGGGAGGGGGGAAGATGTGTGGACGGAGTAGGGAAACCATCCCTCCCAGGACAAGTCACTATAAAACCAATGCTCTGTGCACAGCCCCCACATAAACGACACGCCGCTATACACTACACGTCATTGATACCATGCTCATGCTACGACTATACACTATAAACACTATAAAAACACGGTGAACAAACACTCCTTTTTGTCACGGCACATGGTGTTATATACAAAAATATATATATTATAAATAAATTTAAATTATATATAATATTTTATATTTTATATATAATATATATAATAATATATATATTTTTAAATATATATATATATATATATATATTTTATATAAAATATATATATATATATATATATATATTATATATATATATATATATATTTTATGTTATAATGTATGTACATATATGTATGTTTATAAAATATATATATAATATATATAATAAATATATTTTATATAATATATATATAGGATAGAAAAAATATTAGGGAATACCACCTCTATAGCGGGAAAAGGGACCCTCATCCTGAGAAGACAATAAACGTCCCTCAGAGAAAACTCAAGGTTCTCCCCGGAGCTTTTTAAATTTTTCTTCTCCTCCCCCCCCCCTATATAGTTTTATTCTATGTAAAACATTTTTTAATAAAAAAATACTTTTTTACAGAAAAAACATAAAATAATACAAGGGCACAATTTTTCAAAATGATGAATTTCCTCCAGTCCTCCGGCGGGACGTGAGCAAAGATGCAGCAACTTTTCCCCCTTGGAGCGACGCGAGGCGCGGAAACATAAAAGTGGCTCCCTTGGGTCCCTGGTGGTGTCGATGATTTGGGAACCCAATTTTTTAAAGGAAAACGTGTGCATTTTTTCCCCCATGACCCCAAGGGTCTCTGTCCCACGGGAAAAAATTGATATGTTGGCTAATTCCCGTATTGCTGATCTTGTACCCCCTCCCTGTGGTCAGCACTCCCCCCGCCCCCCAAAACCCTGTGATGGATATAGGGTCAGCCATGTGGACACACAGGTATAGTCCCATGCTAAGATTTTGCCATTCTTCCAAAGGGATAGATGGTGTTCCCCCCGGGGGGCGGTTGCGGGTTGTGGGTATTGTTTGCGCAAGTGTCGTGGCTCCTCTTCGGCGGGCATCCACTGTACAAGGGTTCTCTTAATGATGTCGTTGCCCTCTTTGTGTCTTGATCCCAGCCCTTGGTTTTGGAACGTTAAGACCTTGTAGCCCCGTATGGGTCTGTTTGCATTTTCGCCGCAAATACCATATTTTCGTGAAAATTGGGGCAGCAAGGCGCAAGCCCTGCAATAGGGAGGGTCTTAGGGTCGGTCGCTTCCCATTGCCATATGGAACTGTTTGGGGGGAGTCCCCGGATGAGGTCACTCAAAACCCGGGAAAGGGGGCAATCTCCCTACTGATGTTGCCCCTGAGCATGTTGGAAAGACCTTTTTTCAGCAATTGGGCTTCCCAGCTTGACTGTTTGGACCCAGTGCTGCACTGGGGTTTGGTGGGGACAGCAAGAGTCTCCCTTGGGTTTGGCAGACATAGTAGGGTCTTCTATTCCTCTGATTCACTGGGGGGTGTCAGGAAAAATTTTTGTTTTATCAACCGTTTGATCCCAATGAAAGGATAGGAAAGCTGGTAGAGCAATCTGGGGGATTGCGTACTCCTAGCCCCCAAGCCTGCCCGGGAAGTGGGCTTAAAAACCACTGTCTATCGTCAGGGAAAAAATTCAAACACTTCTACAGGCCTTCAGGAGAGAGTCATTTCCTTGATTTTTGGGACAGCTGAAGGGGGGGAGATCCAAAAAATGGGTAATTTTTGGGGGGTTGACGGGCACCGGGTGAGTATAGAAGGACGTGTGTGCCCCAATTTTTTTACCCTGTTTCCTCGCCCGGGATCTAGACTTTTTTTTCCTGGGACCAGATCGATGGCTTTGGGGACCCAAGAGGAGCACCGAGGAGAGTGCTTTTGGCTGGTTAAATGGCTCGTGCTCCTGGAAAAACGGTACTAATATTCGGGGATCAACTTTGATGGTAAAACTATTTCACATTTGGTGGGGGGTTTAAAGAAAAGGCCCGGTTTTCCCTGTTTTTAAATTTTTTACTGATGTCCTCCAGGAGATTTCGTTTGCCAGCCGGGGGTACCGTGCCCGGGAACCAGATATTGAGCCGCTGGGAGAGGGCCTCCGTGACCCTTTGAGCCCAAAAACAAAAAGAAAGGGGGGCGAGGGGGCCCCCCGTTGCACGCCCTCAAGGGTAATTTCATGGCCCCAAACAATTTTTTGGGGAAGTCACACTATAACACGATTCTATGGGGGATAAAGAGAAGGGAATTTCTATAAATGCTTTGGAGGCAGCATCCCTTTCTGATGAGTTGAAAGCATTGGCAAAGTAAATTTTGCCAAGGGCTTTTTAAATGGACAGTTTTTGTATATATTCGTGCGCGTGGGCAGGCTTCGCAGCCCTGTTAACGCCGAAACCGAGCGGGTTTGGGTTTTCAGCATTGCAGCGCTCTTGACTCACCCTTCTTACTGCGCCTTTGGCGCTAGCGCCGAAGGGGTTCCCCCACTGAAAAAAAGGGGCCTGATTCCGCCGTCCTTTTTTCCGGAGGGCACAAAATGGGGCCCCAAAGAAAAGGGTCGATGGCCTCGGGGACACAGCCACCAGGCACAGGTTGGAAAATTTGTGAGTTCGACAGCACCCTCGAAACCCCCCAAGTGCGGGTTTGAGTATTTGTTTTAATTGTTGGGCCTTTAAAACCCCGGTGAAACCTTGCAAACCCTGTGGAAATGACATAGCACTTAACACACAGCATCCGTAAGGTTAGATTTTCTTCGCCTGCTAATGTGGGGGAGGTCAAGTTGGACGGGAGCCCTGGGTGGATGTTTGTCCTTCAAGCTTGCGCCGTGCTGACGCCTTGGGGAGCGATGGTACCTCATGGTTAAAGTCTCAAAGCTCCAATAGTATTACCCCTTCTTTTTTTTGCAAATTTTGGGCTCTGTTTTTTGAGGGGTCGGGTGTTTTTGTTTTTGGGCATTTCCCCGGGGGGTGTTTTGCCCGCCCTGGGGGGGAGAGGGGACGGGTTGTCACCCCTTGGGAAGCATTTATTGCCAAATAACATGGTTGCTAGTGATTTTCCCCTCCTTGGTGGGAAGCCAAACAGGCTTTGCCAAAAAGCAAATTTGGGCCCAGATCTTTGTTTGAAGGAGCATCGTTGATTTCTCAGAAGGTCAGTAAATTTTTGAGCAGCTTGAGGGCGAGCTCTTTGGGGAGTTGTCAAGCCCCTGGGGGAGTTAATTTGATTGCAGATTTGGGGCCCCTTGAAAGGGGTAAATCACGGTGCTGTCGCCCTGTCTGCTGGGGGGGCTTTTGGTTGTTCTCTTTTGGGGGCTCTCCTGGAGCCTAGACTCTATTGTGGGCACGGATGTTGCCAATGGGGGTTTTGAGTGCACTTTCCCGTGGACCCCCGGCAGATCCCGTGAAACGACACTTTGGCTTGTCGTGAAATTCCTGGGAACCCGCGACTACTTTGCATTGCTGATATCGTGGGGGTGGGGGGGCGCCATTGGGGTGCGGGTGAAGGGCACAGGTGCATGGATATATTTTAATATATATATATAAAAAATTATATATAAAATTTTTATATATTTTAAATTATATTATATATAAAATATATATATATATATATAATATAAAAGTTAAGAACATGTGCCTCGGTACCTTTTTGTAGACGTTTCCCCTTCCTGTGGCTTTATCATAAAAATTTTCTAGAACTAAATAGAAACAGAGAATTATAAAAAACGATTGGTAATCATCCCTCACCCTGGAGTTGGTGAAAAGAGCACCGGGTTTAGATATTCGGATCCAGGCAAGGAGGGTGGAGCTTATATAAGGTCAGGGGATAAGGACGTGTAGCAGACGGGGGAAATTTTGTTTGAATAACTAAAAAAGGTTATTGAAAAAATCACGAAATTTCCCTCATTCAATATCCCAATAAAAAAAAATATTTGTGTCCTATAATGAAAAACATTAATTTGCACTTTTAATAATGATTCCTTCAATATGTGCTTTACATGTTCCAATTTACTTTGAAACTTTTCCGGGAAGAGTGGGGGGTTTTGGAGGGGGGGAGGAGGCCACGACGGGTGTCCAGGAGGCCACCTGCACAACCTGGGATCCCCGCGGACTAAGGGGCAGCTGGACGTAAACACTGCACCTGAAACACCACTTGTACACTAGTTCTTTGTTGAAAATACATTGAAAACATAAATTGAAATGTAAGTGTGATTGTGGTGAGTGTGACCCCCTAATTTTCCTCCCAAATTTGTGGCTAAAGGGTTCGATTCATAGCTCCTCCCCGCTCTTCACGGGTCGCAACTAGGTCCCTATCTCCCGATTTGGCTTTATCTTCTCTTCTTAAATATATGTATGGTTCCTCCCTCCACAACCTATCTTTCCAGACTATTCCACTACCTGAAAACTCTATGGTGAAAAATACCCCCCTAACACCCCGTGACTATCTGAATCTTAAAACTTCCAACTGTGACTCATTATGCCCGTCCCATCCTGCAACTTTCTTTTCTCTGTCCACCTTATCGATTCCCTCAGTATTTTATATTCGTTATCATTTTCCCCCTTCCCTCCTGCCCTCCGTGTCATTAGGTGACTTTTTAAACTCTCCTCGAAGGACATCCCCTTTAGCTCCGAACTTCTTTTTACAAACCTTTGCATTTCTCTATTTTCCTGAGGGCTTGGGGCCAGGTAAGGGTTTTTGAAGGGGCTGATACTCCAATATGGGCCTACACTGGGTACAGGACCCGGAAGGCCCCCTTACTGGGATTCAAAATGTTTTCTTATTTTTAGCTATTTGCCCCAAAGGCAAACAACATTTTTGCTTAATTCGCCTCAGGGATGTGCCGGTATTACACACACTCCAAGACCCTTTTTCCCTTTGAATGGGGTTTTGTCTTTTTGGGCCCTTCGCTGTCCTGCAATGGGGGGTTGAACCCAGAAGAGGGTTGCAAAACCAGTTTAGCGGGTATCCTGCCTTACCCCCCTCCAACTGATTATCCACTTTAAAATCACATCATCTGCAACAGGGACACTTCTGAGTTTTCCCTTTTCCGCAGTTTTTCCACAAATACCAGGAACGCACGGTCCAAGACTGACCCTTGGGGACCCCGCCGTAAAATTTTCGCCCCCTTTTCCCCGTCACGTACCATAACTCGCTGAGCCTTCCCCGCAAGTATTCTTTGAGCCATTGAGTTCTTTACTGTTATACTGCTGGCCTCCATTTTTGTACATTTTTGTTTTGTGCGGAAAAACTGTGTCAAAACCCCTTTTCTTACGTTAAAGAAAGCGTAATCACCCACCCCTGTCTCCTTGTCTTAAAGCTCCCCACTTTTTTAAAAAAATTCCAGTATTTTGTGACGGGGTTTGCCACCCCGAATTCGAGCTGGTTCTCGATAAGCCCACCTCTTCGATAATTTTTTTTTCCCATGACTTTGCATACAAAATCCCAAGTACATTTGCGTAGCTTAAGCTGCTGCTTCTCCTTTCTTAAAAATTTTGGACTACATTTGCTGCTTTCATCCTCGGTATCCCCCCTTTTTAAATAGATATGGTGAAGTTTGTTGTTAGTAGTACTAGATCCTCTGCTCCCTCTCTCAGGCCCCACGGAGAGATGTTTTCCGGTATCATCGCTTTTGAGATATCAGTTCCTAGCAGCCTCTTCACCTTCTCTTGGGTTGTATTATCGTGTCCCACTTGTTGGTGTACCCCATCTCTCCGTCTTTCTGAACTCCTTTTGTCTCCACTGTAAATTTTTCTTTGAATCACATTTCACCCCACAAATTAAAAGTCGTTTCTTGTAAATTTTCCCTCTCCCTTCCTCAGTTTTATTACCTGTCTTTTTGTTTTCTTCCTGATAGATGTACAACAGTTCGGGTAATTTGACTTTCGTGCTATGTCATTTTTGTATTGTCGTTGGGCCCTCTCCTTAAATGTGCATTTTTCATTTCTTGCTTTTCGACACTCCCTTGTTCTCTTGGTCCTTTCCCTTCATACTCTTCCATTCTGTAGCCACTTGGGTTTATGCCTCTCTGCCATTTGGGGTGAACCATAGGGATGAGGTACAAACCTTTTTCCGCTTCCTTTTCAATTTTTGTCACAATTCCATTCTTCATTTATTTTTTCCCGCTATTTTCTCTGTCCCCTGGACTTGTGCAAGAAATTCCTCATCCCTGTGTAGTCCCCCTCTTTGTATTTGGCTTCTTCTTTCTGCCTTTCTTCCTTCCTTCCACTTGTAACTCTGTGTATTCGAATCTTGGAACCACGTGATACTAGCCCGAGGGGCCTTTCATAGTGATGTCCTAAAATATCTGCCTGCTAAAGGGTGAATTTATGTCCAGTCTTTGCGGGTTTTCATCCAAATCCCGTCCTCTCTAGTACCCCAAAGTGTTAGCAGGGTTTTCCTTACCACCTCCATTGTTTTAGCCCTCCACTTTCGGGGCCCCATGTGGCTCCAGGTTTTCCAGTCTATTTCTTTATGATTGAAGTCACTCAAAACAGTAGGTTTGCCCCCCCCACAGGCCTCTTTCCCACTTCCCCCATTGTGTAAACCATCGTCGTTACTCTTTTTCATATTTTTGCCTTGCCCCCTCTACTTTTGTGAGTTGACTTTACTGCAATCACCCCCTTTGGCCTTCTTCTGAAGTTTTTCTATTATTGGCCCCCCTTCTCCCCTCCCTCCTATCTCCTCCCTCAAAATCCCTTTGGGTTTTTTTGACGAGAAAGTTTTTTCAGGATACACAAATACAGTTGCATAGGTTTATTTACATAGCATATGTGTAGAGCCCCAAGGATAAAAAAAAAAAGTCAACAAATTTGACTCATTCCACCTTCTTGCCCCCTCTGTCTTTTTTCAATCTGATATCCCCCGAAAATAACGCTGTTCCATTCCTTGAGCTTTTTTCTGTTGAGCTATGATGTTGATGACCTTTTGGGATTCTTTCATGCCACCCTCCCCTACGACAAGGCCTAGATCACTAAAGACAAAAAGAAATCAGATGTAATATATAAAGACTTTGCAAAGCCTTCGACAAGTGTGACCATGGGATTAGCCCCAAAATCCCCGGGCTAAAGGGAACAACAAAAAAGTTGGTCAGGGATCTATAATTTCCTCACTAAACAAACCGAGAGTAGTGTCAAAGAGTAAAGTCCGAGGCAGCTAGGGTGAAAAGCTCTGTTCCCAAGGCACAGTACTCGCTCCCATCTTGTTCCTCCTCATACCGAATAAAAAGGATCAGCCACAGCCCGTGTTTCCCTTTGCAGATGACACCCGAATCTGCAGACATGTTTCCCATTGCAGACACGCAAGGCTCCGGGCGGACATCAACAAACTTTAAGGGGCTGCAAAAACAATATAAGTTCAACGATGAAAAAATTTCAATTACTCAGATTGGTAAAACACAGGAAATTAAACTTCTCAGAGTAAAAAAAAAAATTCTGGCCACAAAAAAGCGAAACCCCAAGTCAAAGACCTGGGAGTGTCATGTCGGAGGACTCCCCTTTCAAGGCCCAAACATTGTTCAATCGCATCTTCTGATAAAAAGACAGGGTGGATAATGGAAACTTCAAAACTAGGGAGGCAAAGCACATGAGGGCACTCTTAGGTCCTTGTTCTATCTAGCTGGGATATTTTCGCCACTAACAGCACCTTTCAAAAGGTGAAAATTTCTACCCAAAAATGCACAGAGAACCTTCAAGGCGCGCTAAGGGATAAAAAACCCTCAATTATGGGGGCGCTTGAGGGTTCCCGAACCCGTTTCCCTGGAACGCAGGGGGGAGAGATCAAGATTATATACACCTGGAAAATCCTAGAGGGGCTAGTACCAACTTGCACACGAAAATCACTCACTACGAAAGCAAAAGACTTGGGGACGATGCAACATCCCCCCCAAAGAAAACAGGGGTGTCCTACACGTTTAAAGACCATACAAAAAGGCAGGGGCCCCAATGTTTAACTGCCTCCCATAACATAAGGGGGAAAAACCCAAAAGACCCCTCATCTTCAAGCTGGGATTGGACAAGCACCTAAAATCGTTCCTGACCAGCCGGGCTGTGCTCGACTTGGTTTTGGGGCAGCCGCAGTAACACCTGTTGTCAGGCTCTGATCCACCAGAAAGGGTGGTCACAGACCGGGCCCGGGGGCGTTGACCCCCGGAACTATCTCCAGTAAACTTCAGGTTTCGTTATTCCCTCAAGTTGGAGTACCTTAACTTATTTCTTTTTCCAAAACCATTCTGAGAGGTTTTGGGGTCTGGGGGGGGGGGATATGGCAGGGAGCTGGAGATTTTACAGGAAAATGTAGGTGGGGGCTGTGGTGTGGTTTTTGGGTTGGGATAGTTGTTTTTCTGCTTTGTTTTTAGGTTTTTTGGGGTTTGCGCATGTTACACCCCCCGTCGCATTGCCTTTCCGTCCTTTTCCTCCAGCTGCTGCGCTCTTTCGAAAAATCATGTGTGTCGGGGTGTGTGTGTGTGTTGTGTGTGTGTGGTGTGTGTGTTGTGTTGTGTGTTTGTGTGTGTGTGTGTGTATGTGTGGAGTGTTTTGTGTGTGTGTGTGTGTGGTGGTGGTGTGTGTTTATGTTGTGGTGTGTGTGTGGTTGTGTGTGTGTGGGTGTTGTGAGTGTGTGTTGGTTTTTTTGTGTGTTGGGGTTGTGTGTGGGTTTTTGTGTGTGTGTGTGTTGTGTGTGTTTTGTGTGTGTGTTGTGTGGTGTGTGGTGTTGTGTGTGTGTTGTGTGTTGTGTGGTGTGTTTTTGTGGTGTGTGTGGGTGTGTGTGTGTGTTTTGTGAGTGTGTGTGTGGTGTGTGTGGTGTGGTGTGTGGTGTGGTTGTTTTTGTGTGTGTGTGTGTGTTGTGTGTGTGTGTTGTGTGTGGTGTGGTGTGTGTGTGGGGGGGGGGGGGGGGGGGGGGGGAGTGTTCCCTAATTTTTATCACCTAAATTTTTGCGGGGTCGAGATTCAGCCCTGGCCCCCCCTCTTCACTGATCGCTATTAGGTTTTCTCTCTCTCTTTTTTTCCTGAGCTTTGTCAAACCTCTTTTTAAAACAGTATGGTTCCTGCCCCCACTATTCATTCACTATTCCATTCCCACCACTCTATGATGAAAAAATATTCCTAACGTCCCTGTGCTCGTCTGAGGCTTCACTTCCAGTTTTGGGCCCCTTGTCCCCGTGTCCCCCCCTCTGGAAAATCCTATCTCTGTCCACCTTTCTATTCCCCCAGAATCTTTATGTCTTATCATGTCTCCCCTGACCCTTCGTCCCCTGTCGTCATCCGATTTCCCTCAAACCCTTTTTCGTATGACTTCCCCTGAGCTCGGGAATAGCCTTGTTGCAAACTTTGTACTTTCCTAACTTTTGAGACTGACCAGGGGGTGAGTTCCAGACGGTGTGTACTCCCCGTAGGGCCAACCACAGTGACAGTGTCTTTAAAAATTCCTATTAAGGTTCGGAACGCTATTTTTCAGTTTTTCCAGGGGCCCGTACTGCAGCAGTTATTTGGTTTATGTGTGACTCCCCGGGGACTGCTCGGTGTTATGGCACCCCCAAGGTCTTTCTCCCGAGTGGGTCTGCGCTTTTTCCACCAGTCTTATTTTTGTCTGCGGTCTTTGCCCCCCCCCAATCTCATGACTTTTCATTTGGCAGGCTTTAAATTTAGAAGCCGTTTCTGGACCACATGTCCCAAACCGTCCAGTCTCTTTGCAGTCCTGCCCTCCCCATCCATTTAATTTTCTCATCAACTTCACATCTCTGCGAAAAGGGACACTCAGCTATTCCTTCCTCATGTCGTTCGCATATATCAAAAATACACTGGCCAGAACTGACCCCTGTGGGGCCCCGGTGTCACGGCGCCCCCTGGAACCTCTTCCGTACCATGACTCGTTGCTGCCTCCCGCGGATTCCCTGATCCTTGCAGTGCAAAAACCCCGTTAATCACCGATCCCCCACTTCTGCACTAATTTCCTTTTGGGGGGAAATGTGTCTAAGGCCTTCCTGCAGTCTAGGAAAACGCAACGGCTCACCCCTCTCTCTCATTCTTCTTCTGTTTCCTTGTCTTAAAACTCAAAGGTTTTTTGACACAGGATTTGCCCTTTCCCTGAACACATTGGTTTTCATTTTTAATCTTGTTCCATTCCGGTGCCCCCCCCTCTCCTGATAATTTTCTCCCGAAATTTGCACACAAATCATTCAGAGACACAGGCTGATTTAGGGCCTCTTTTTTTTTTTTTTTTTTTCCTTTCTTAAATATGGGGACACATTTGCTTTTCCATTTCCAGGTAATTGCCCCGTTTTTAAGGATGGTTGAAGATTGGGTTAGGGGACGCACAGCACTCGCTCCTTCCTTTAAAGGGCCCCTGGGGGATGTTATCCTCCCATCTTTTTGAGGTATCAAGGTCACTTTGCCTTCTGCACCCCTCCTCGGGTTTTTCCGATTTTATCCAACACTTGTTGGTATATTCCCCTTTTGTTCCCTTCTGTGCTGCTTCCCAAAGCCCTTCCTGTCTCATGTAAAAATTTTTTTTCCCTTTAAACTCCTGTTTAGATCCCACTCCTTCTGATCATTTTTGTGGTTCTCCACCTTCTGTCCTCAATCTGATCACCGGTCTTTGACTGTTGTTTCCTCCTGATGTGGCTTTTAACAGTTTCGGGCAGTCCCTTTATTTCGATGCTATGTTTTTTTTCATACTGTGCTGGGCCTCCCTCCTTACCTGTGCATATTCGTTCCTGGCTCTGCGACTGATCTCCCCATTTCATTTTTTCCTGCCTTCGTTTTTTCCATTTTCTTTGCACTTTGTTTTTTTCCTCCCACCCCTGGGTAAACCCGGGGTCGTTCTGGTCCCCCTGTTTTTTTTGTTGCCCTTGGGAAAAAACCTTTCCACTGCCTCCTTGCATTTTTTTGTTACATATTCCCCCTCATTTCGTTTTTCTGATTTCGCCAGTTTTCTGTCCCACGGAACCTCCCCGCAGGAAGTTCCTCAACCCTATGTATCCCTCTTTATATCAGGCTTTCCCATTTTAACTTCTGTACTCTCTCCCTTAAAACCTACGTGAAATTTAAAGCACAGAACTCTGGTCACAGCTCCTGGGGACTCCCATATGTGATGTCCCCAATGCCCCGAACTGCCCAGGGGGGCTCCAGGTTTTCCCAGTCAATCTCCCCGTGGGTGAGCTCTTTTTGCCACCTCACAAGTGGTCCACCATTTCCTGTTTTCTCTTCATATTCCTTCTTGGGCCCCCCTTTTTTGTGGGGGATTATACATCACTGGAATGACCAAATTGTGTCCCCCAAATGAAGTGTACCTACTATGAGTCTCTTTTTTCCCGTCTCTTCTATGCGTGTGTGTGTGTGTGTGTTGTTGTTGTGTGTGTGTGTGGGTGTGCGTGTGTGGGTGTGTGTGGTGTGTGTGTGTGTGTGTGTGTGTGTGTTGGGGTGTGTGGTGTGTGTGTGTGTGTGTGGTGTGTGGTATGTATCCACCTAATTGTGGTTCGGGGTTTGAGATAAGCTGCTGGCCCCCCTCCTCTTTAATGATCGCTCTTGGTTTCTCTCTCTCTGCTCCCCGAGCTTTGCCAACCTATCTTTTAAATATGTAAGGTTTTTTTCCTCCACTACTCATTCCCGACAACATTGGCTAAAAATACTTTCCCAAATCCCTGGACTCGCTGAATCTTCAGCTTCCAGTGTACCCCTTGTTTTTTCCCTTCCCCCTCTCTGGAACTCCTGTCCCTGTCCACTTTATCATTCCAGCAGTATTTTGTATGTCGTTAATGGCTCCTCTGACCTTCCTGTCCTCCAGGTCGCAGGCCGTAAGACATATCCCTGAGTCCGGGACTAACCTTGTTGCAAAACCCTTTGCATTTCTCTTATTTTTAAAGTGTTTGACCGGGGGGGTTCCAAACTGTGTGCGTGTGTGTTTTTGTGTGTGTGTGTGTGTGTGGGGTGTTGTGTGTTGTTTGGGGTGTGTGTGTGGTGTGTGTGTGGTGGTTTTGTTGGGGTATGGTGGTGGATGTGCATGTCGTAAAAAATTGTTTGCCTCGCTTTTTTGTTATTATCACCAGAGAGTGTTTGGCATCAAGGATCAATATATTTAATCTCTTTATGTTGTTAACTAAAACCACATCACCCGATGTTAGCTGTGTCGGTTGATAAAAACCCAAAATAGAGTTGAGGCGGAAAGGTTGTGTGGAGATCCTGCAGCTCCATGTGGCGAGGTAGTGAGGAAAGAGGAGCCTGTGACCACACCAGAGGCGCCCCTTGCGGACCACTTACGAGGGGGCAGGAAGGTTGCTCTACTTATCACCACAATTTTTATGTATGATGACCATTCCGCGCTTTTATTGAAAAATTTAGTTAGTAATCTCAAAGCTTTTTGAGGAAGGAAGTTAACCAACTTTTAAAGGGGAAAAAGCTTTGATCATATGAACGAACTAACCCCTTTAATTGCTTACATAAAACACAACACACAAGGTTTTTACCGTTTTAAAAAAAAAGTCCTATCCCAAAAATCCGGTCTAATAAAAATTACATCTTTAAAATTTTCAACCCAAAAGTGAGGGGGCCGTCCCCCCAGTTTGAAATGAGAGCCCTTTAAATTTTCTTCAAATAACCCAATCCTCCTGGAAACCGAGATATCTGTTTTTTCTGAAAGGAAAAATATAATATTTTTTCGCAAAATAATAAATTGTTTTGCTGATCCCCAAAAAAACATCCGCAGTCTTCCTAATGACATAAAAAGTGAAACAACGTCATCCCAAGAAATTTGAGTCATGTAGCTTCAAGCAGATAATAATGACATTACCTGATTTGTGCCTCCCATAAACATGATATATTGGAGGGGAAAAAAAGCAAGAATAAAAAAATTTAATTAAGAAAATAATTTCCATTTTCCCCATTGTAACATTGTATAATACAAAAAAACCGCAACATTGCCCAAAATAGTGGGGGGTAGGTAGTGCCCCCGTAAAGAAAATTACAGGTAGCGCCTGTTGTGTTGAGGCAAAAAGCCTCCACCACCTGTGTGACCAGCCAAGCCCCATCCCTGTGTTGAGAGACCATCTGCTGACGCTCATGGACCACTTCATATCCCTTTTTTCCTGTTGAAAAATAAAATTAATATTTTTTTTTTGCCATCATGTTTTTAGAACAGAATATAAGTGACTAAATTTAGCTAATTTTTTCCATAATGATGTGGGCTATCAAGTAACAAATAAAATGGGTTAAGATGTAACTCGTTCTTAAACTAACACACACACACACACACACACACACACACACATCATAGCTCCACAGAAACCAACTTACAGGTATTATAACAGATGCCATCTTTTCCCAAAGGGGTACCCAAAACCGAGGGAAAACAGAGGGGGAAAGGGGGGGGGAAAGGGGTGGCGTTGCTGATCAAAAATGTGGAATTTTTTATGAGCGGAGAGAGGAAAACGGAGAAGAAAGTGATTTCATAGGGGAAAAAATTCACTCAGAGGTCCCAAGGTGGTAATAGCAGTGATGATAACCCCCCAGAAAGCAGGAGGCCAAGGCAAATACACGAGAGCAATAGAACGATGTTGACAACTGGCTGAGTGGCCGAAGAGCCACATGCAGGGGGAAAACTCCCGATCGGGGGACTTTTAAACCAAAGGGGATCGATTGGGAGAAATTGGCCCACTGGGGCCAAGATACATGGAGGGGAAGATGATGGAGGTTGGTACTGGGGAATTTATGTACCAACACGTAAGGGACACTACAAGAGAGAGAGGAGAGGATAACCACAAGGCTGGACTTATATTCACCTTCAGTGTGCAGATACGGGGCACACATATGAAAGACCCCTTGGGGCCCGTGACCATGTGGTTTTTAAGCTTCGAAAACACAGTAGGCACAAGGGAGGGGGAAGCGAAAAGGGCCCGGGCGAATGAAGCCAAATAAAGAAAGGGAATCACGGAATGAGGAACTACCTAACGGGGTTCAGTGGGACGAGAACTGGTGGGGAAGCCAGTTAAAGAGATGAGGAATATGTACAACAAAATGCAAGGAGGCTGAGGAGAGGTTTTTTACCCAAAGGGGAACAAAGGAGTAATGAAAAAGCCCGGAGAGCCCCTGGTTTCCCCAAAGGGGGCAGGGGGCAAAAACCAAGGTGCTAGGGGAAGGGAAGAAATAAGAAGGCAAAGGACCCAGGGGAAATAGGAAACTCGTAGAGCCAGAAACGAAAAATGCACAGTAAGAAGGGGGGCCCAAAAACAAATGAAAATGACAAGCGCAAAGCAAATCTGACCCGAAACTGTTGTACAGCCACATCAGGGGGAAAAAAAAACAGTCAAGGGCCGGTAATCAGGCTAAGGAAAGGGAAAGGGGGAAAAAAACAGAAATGACCGTAATAGTAAGAACTCAACAAAGATTCAAAGAAGGTTCACAGAGGAGACAGAAGGGACTCCAGAAAGACGAAGGTGGGGCACACCACCCCCAAATGTGGACACAGTGCACACAACCCCAGGAAGAAGTGAAAAGGGTTCTGAGTGACTAGATACCTCAAAGGCAATGGGCCAGATAACATTCCCCAGGGTATTGAGAGAGGACAGAGGCGCAGTGTACCCCCAACAACAATATTCAAACACTATCGAAAAAGGGAATTGCCTGGGATGGAAGACAGCAAATGTGTCCCCAATTTAAAAAAAGGGGAAAAGATAACATTAAAAACAGACCATGTACGACATGTATAGTATGCAAAAACTGGAGAAGATTTCCAGGAGAAGAGTGGTGGGAAAATGAAAGGGAAAGATTCATCAACGCGCCAGCAGGTTTCAGGGACGGGAAATCCTGTGCCAAACCTACTGGAGTTCAAAACATGGTGCAGCAGTAAGCAAGAGAGAAGGGGTGGGGGATTGCATTTTATTGGACTGCAAGAAGGGGTTTGACACATTCCACAAAAGGATGGTTTCAAAAACTGGAGGACCAGCAGGGATAACAGGGGAAAGGGACTACAAAGGGTGGGAATACTTTTCGGAAAACAGCCGCATCAAGGAACGTGGCAAGGTGTCAGAGTGCGCACCTGTGACCAGCGGGGGCCCGCAGGGTCGTCCTAGGACCAGGCTGTTTCTGGTATTTGTGAACGACATGACGGAAAATAACTTGAGGTGTCCCCCGTTTGCGATGCGTGAAATTGATGAGAAAATCCTCGAACGAAAACCAGGCAGAACTAAAAAGGGGTTGAAGGCTCAGACCCGGTCCAGCAAATTGGCCCTGGAGTTCAATCCCCCCAAGTGCAAAGTCATGAAAATTGGGGAAGGGCAAAGAAGGCCGCAGCGGGGTACAGTCTGGGGGGCAAGACTAAAAACCTCACCCAAAGGGAAAAAGATCTTGGGAGAGTATAACACCAGGCACATCTCCTGAAATGCACATCAAAACCCAAATAACTGCTGCAGCAATGGGCGCCTAGCAAATCAGAACAGATTCCGACATCTTAATAAGGGAAACCCTTTAGGACCCTGTACACCTATAGTTAGGCCCATATTGGAGTAGCGGCACCAGTTTTTTGGGAAACCCCCACTGCCAAGCACGTAAAAAAACTAAGAAAATGCAAAGGGTTTTCAACAAACTATCCCAAGCTAAGAAAGGTTTTGTCCTACGAGGAAGGTTAAGGGAAAACAAAACCTGACGACACTGGAGGGCAGGGGAGATAGGGGGACATAAACGACATACAAAAACTGAGAGAATTGACAAGGGGGACAAAACAGGATGTTTCCCGAGATTGGACACGTAACAAAGGGGACACAGTTGGAACTGAAAGACCAGAGTCACAGGATGTTAGGGAATATTTTTTCAGCCACAGAGTATCAGAAAAATGGGAAAATTTGGGAACGATTAGTGGGGGCAGGATCCATACATAGTTTTAAACAGAGGTAGATAAAGCCACGGCTCAGGGGGGAAATGACCTAACGATCATGAAAGGGGGGGGCCAGAGCTCGACTCGACCCCCCCCCCAACCTCAATAGGGGAGCAACTGGTGATACACACACCACACACACACACACCACACACACACACAAAATATATATATATATTTATATTTTTAATATAAATAAATATATTATATATATAAATATATATATAAAATATATTATATATTGTTTGGGGTGTGGGGGAATTCGTGGGGGCAGTAGGGAAAATGAAAGGGGGTAAGGCGCCGGGGTTGATGGGGTAAAGATAGAAATGTTAAAAACAGGGGGGAATAGTTTTGGATGGTTGGGCAATTTTTAATAAATTATGGAAGAGGGGAAAAAGGGACCAGGGATTGGCAGAGGCATGCAATTCCTTTGATAAAGGGAAAGGGGATAAAAAGATGCAAAAATTATGGGGGAAATCTTGAGTTACCTGGTAAAGGTATGGTGGTTATTTTTGAAAGAATTAAGAGTAAGACGGGAATAGGAAGCAAAAACAAGGAGGCTTTAGGGAAATAGGGGGTGTTGGACCCGGGGTTTACAGTGAAACTATAAATGAACAGTATTTAATAAGGTAAAAAGGTCTTTTGGGGGATTTTTGGGGTTTTGGGAAAAAGGGTATAAGGGGGATAGGGGGGAATTGGGAGATTGAAGTGTATGGTGTAGGAGGTAGTTCTGAAAGAGTGAAGAGTTTTACGAGGATAGGAGGGGTCAAGTTAGAGTATTTGGGAAAAAGGGAAAAATTTTTTCCCCCTAAAAGGGCCTTTGCAAGGTGTGTGTGTCACCGTGGGTTTTTTTAATTATTTTAGATGGGGGGTAAGAGAATAAATGGAGGGTCTTGGCAAAAAGGGGTGGAGTTAAAAGATAAAAATCACACGCAAAAATGGGGGGTTGTCACAGCTGCTCTTTGCTGATACACTGTGCTTTGGGGGATTCTGAAGAGAAGTTGCAGAGATTTGGTGATGAATTTGGTAGGGTTGCAAAGAAGAAAATAAAAGGGGAATCAGGAAAGATAAGGTTATAGGATAAAAAAAAGATTAGGTGATGAAAAATTGAATATCAAATTTGGGGGGAAGAGTATGGAGGAGGTGAACGTATTCAGATATTTGGGAGTGGACGTGTGGGATGGGGTCTATGAAAGAGAGGTGAATCATAGAATTATGAGGGGAAAAGAGTGATGGTGCACTTAGGAGTCTGTGGGGCAAAGAACTTTGTCCTTAGAGGCAAAGAGGGGAATGTATGAGAGTATAGTTTTACCAACGCTCTTATAGGGTGGAAGCATGGGTGATGAATGTTGCAGCGAGGAGAAGGGGCCTGAGGCGGGAGAGTCATGCTAGGGCAAAGTGTGGTGTGAAATAATGCGAGAAATTCGTAGTTTTGGGAAATTTGGAGGGGGTGCCGGGTTACCAAAACTGTTGTCCAGAGGGTGAGGAAGGGTTGTTGAGGTGGTTTGGACATGTAAGAGAATGGAGCGAAACAAATGACTTCAAGAGTTATAATCTGTAGGGGAAGGAAGGGGGGTAGGGTCGGGCCCGGAAAAGGGTTGGAGAGAGGGGGAAAGGAGGGTTTTTTGGCATGGGCTTTGGGTTCCAGCAGGATCGGAGCGTGTTTTTATAGGATGAAAAGAAAATGGTTTTTTTTTACTTGATGCGTTTTAGTGTGGCAAAGTCACATTTTGAAGGGGGTTCAGGAAACCGGGAGGCCGGGCTTGATCCTGGGAGGGGAAATACAGTGCCTGACTCTGAAGGAGGGGGGGTTTTTTTTGCAGTTTTAAAAAATGGGGGGGTAAAGCACCCCTTTTGGCAAACAGTGATTTGGGTGAAAGATGGTGAAAATTTTCTTTTTTGGGCCCCCTTCCCTTTGGGGGGAAGCAGTGTGTAATAAAAAAAAAAAAAAAAAAATTTTATATAATATATATATATATATATATATATTTAATTATATTTATGTATTAATGTATTAAAAAAAAAGATTACATATAATATTATATATTTATAAATATATTATATATATATATATATATATTAAAATATATATAATATAATATATATAATATTATTATATTATATATATTTTATATATATATATATATTAATATATATATATATATTTTTGTATATATATTATATATATTTTTATTAAAAATATATAAATATATATAGTATATATATATTTATATATATATAAAATATATAATTATATATTTATAATAATATAATAAATATATATAATTATAAAATATATATATAATAAATATATATATATAATAAAAAAAATATATAATATTTATATATATATATATATAAAATTTTATATTAATATAAATATATATATATAACATAATTTTAAAATTTAAATGGCTGCCTTTGATAACGTGTAGCGCTAGCTACCCCCAAGGTATTGGGCCAGTGTGGGTAGAGTGGTAAAGCATCCGTACCTTGTTCCCAAAGGGTTTTAGGTTCGAGTCTCCTTTCCCCCATTTTATGTTTTTGTATATTTCGCCTGGTCTTTTCGAATTCTTGCTTATATAATATTATTTTATATTATAATTTTAAAAATATAATTATATATTTATTTATTATATTATATATATTTTAATATATAAAATTTTAAAATATATTTAAAATATATATATATATATATATTAATATATATTTTTAATTTTATTATCGGCCGAATAGTAAAAATGGTCAAATTTTCAAGAACTCATTTAAAATTGACCTTTTAAAATTGTCTCTCATACTTTAAAGATATAAATTTTTTTTTTAAAGTTATGTAAAAAAATTTAATTTTGCCCAAAAAAACTTAGAAAATTACCTAACGTTTTGCCTTTATTTTTTTAAAAACCCCTAAATATTTGTTTGTTTAAAAAAATTTTTTTAAAAAAAATCAAAAAAATTTTTTAGTTAAAAGTTTTGGGAAATTTTGTCCTTTTATTTTTATAGGCAGTGAGTGTTTTAAGCCGAGGGGTTTTTATTTTTGGAATAATAAATTTTTTTTTTTTTTATTTTTTTTTTTATTTTTTTTTTTTTTTTATTTTTTTTTTTTTTTTTTTTTTAATTTTAAATTTAAAATTTTTATTTTTTTTTAATTTTTTTTTTTATTTTTTTTTTTATATTTTAAAATTTTTTTATTAAATTTTTTTTTTTTTTTTTTATTTTTTTTTTTTTTTTTTTTTTTTTTTTTTTTTTTTTTTTTTTTTTTTTTTTTTTTTTTTAATATTATTTAAAATTTTTATTAGTTTAAAATATATTTATAAAATATATATTATAAATATATATATAATATATATATTTATATATATATTTATATATAATATATAATTTATATATACTATATATATATATATATAAATATATATATTATTATAATATAATATAATTTATATATATTATATATATAATATATATATAATTCGTCCGAATAGGCAGAACTTGCGATCTGGCTTAAATAGCAAACCCCCTCTTGCTTTAGGACAAGTGAAAATTTTTTGTATGCAATAATTTCTCCAAAATCATTTTGAACCTAACGAAAAAAATTATTTCACTGGTTTGTTTTGTATTAAATTACTAAAACAAATCTAAAATATATTTTTGTTGGTTTTGGTTAAATAAATTGTTTTGTTTAATAGGGTTGGGAAGTTTTTCTAAGTTCTTTTGGGGCAAAAATTTAAAAAATTTTTACTCTAACATTAATGAAAAAAATATATCTTTAAAAGTATAAAAGAAAATTTTTGAAAGGACTTAATTTTTTTTGAGTTCTTGCTAATTGACCATTTTACTATTCGGGACGACATAATGTATATACATATATTATATATATATTTAATATATATTAAATAATTTTTATATATATATAAAATATATTATATAACAATAAATTTTATATGTAATATATTATAATAAACATAATATATTTATATATAAATATATATTTTTATATATATATATATTTATATATAAATTATATTACTATTTCATAATGTTTAAAATATAAAATTTTTATATATATAATAATAAATTTAAAAAAATATATATATATATAAATATAAAATAATATATTATATATTATTTATTTAAATTTTAAAAATTTTATAATATATTAATATATTTAAAATAAAGGTGTGTAAAATGACCTAATTTATCTCGCTGAATTATTATGTTTGGGATCTACACAAACTTTCTATAAAAAGTACATTGTATACCTACCCAAAAGGGGGCTGGTACTACACAACAATATACAAGTACTTGTTATGTCCTACCAAAAGGTGCTGGATCTACACAACTTACATATGCAAGTACATAGTATACCTACCCAACAATTTTCTGGTATTACACAACTTACAATAAAAAATACATTTAAAAGACCTACCAACAGGGGCGGTATCTACACAAAATTTCAAAAAAAAGTAAAATGTAGACCACCAAAAGGTCGGTATCTGCACAAATTAATAACAAGTAATTGTATACCTACCCAAAAGGTGCTGGTATCTACCAATTACAATAAAAATACTTGTAGACCTACCAACAGGGGCGGTATTCCCCAACTACATATACAAGTACTTGTATGACCTCCCAAAAGGTGCTTGGATTAAAACCAACTTTCAATACAAAAACATTGTATACCTACCAAAAAGGGCTGGTATCTACAAAC
>NW_026492699.1:0-21641 GCF_026875155.1 Cherax quadricarinatus
GACCCCGCGGGCCGTGGGAATCCCGGGCAACGTAGTTTGTTCATAGTGCCTGGCGGCAAGGAAGCTTTCACCCCCACTCACTCTCCGGGTAAATTTGACCTCCTCCCCAAAACTTACAGTTTAAGACTGAGGGAAGGGGAGCTTAAACAATTCTATGGTTTTGAACCTAAGTACCATTGTCCCCTAGGGTAAATGGTACCATATCATACAAGGGAAAAAATGGACAAGGGTTTTCAATGGTACAAGGTACAAATGGTACAAAGGACATAGGTACAATGGTCCCAAAAATGGTACAATCCATATGTACATTGACCAAAAGGAATTTAACCTTTTTAAGGGTCGGCCCAAAAAATTCTGCTATTTTTTTTACCCTATTTTAAAAAAAAACTCTAAGTTAAATTTTCTTGGGTAATTTTTTTTGGTTAAACAAATAAATTACAAAAATTTCCACGCATTAAATTTAAATCAGGTAAAAAACAAACAAAAAAAAAAACCAAAACAAAAAAACCCCCAAAAACAAACACCAAACCCCTGTATTGCCCTATTTCCTGTACGTAGTCCCAAAATAGGGTTTCCCCTCCCCATTTTTCCTGACTGATGTACCCAAATACCTAAAAAGTCCCATTGTACCCCCTAAAACATATCCCTGTACCTTTGGGTCAATAGGTGTTGGTGGCATAAAACCCCAGCCAAGACGAGTGAGTGGTGATGCAAGCTACTACTAAAACTCGGCATTTCTGAGACAAAGTGCTTTTTCTCCCCCAAGGAACATTCCAAAATTCCCGACACTTGTAATAATAATGAACATTTCTAATATCAACATTTTCGCATATTTTTTATTTTAAAAAACTATTTTAAACAAAATAAAATGAAAATAATAGGTTTTATTGTTTGAATACACAGTAAAACCCGTGGTACAATGAACCATAAGGTATTATTGCGTATGGTACAATGTACATATGGTACCCTTGCATCATTGGTACATTGGTACCCTTAGACCATATGGACCTAAGGTACCTTGCACCATATGGTACCATTGTACCATATGGAACCCTTTAATCATATGGTACCAATTTTATCATTACCAATTTTCCATATTGTCCATATGGTACCATTGTATATATCGTCATTGCCATATGGTACATAGGTACCATTGTATTCAACCAATAAAACCCCACTAATAATTCATCATTTTTTTTTCAATAAACTTGTAAACAAGTTTTGTAAAACAATTAAAAAATAAAAAAATTTGTGCAGTTATTGGTGGAATACAATGATGTCACTTTTTACATTTACATTATCTTTGGGCTCATAGGCCACAAATTTATTTGAAAAAGAAAAAAAATTAGAAAAGAAAAAAAAAAGTAAAAAACTAAATAAAAAAAAGGGAATTTGCGGAAGCCACTTTGCCGCCATTCGGTTCATTTTGGGGCAACTTCCCGCCGGTATCTCGGTAAGTTCTTCAAAAAAATTTTTTTTGTCTTTTTTGCCTTGACAAATATAACTTAATTCTGTAAGAAAAAAAAATTTTTTTCTTTCTCAAAAATTTCTTGGACCTGGGGGCACCCCTTCAGATTTTTGGGTTGGCCCTGAAGGGGTTAATGAGAGTCGTGATTTTTATTGTTATTTTTATTATTATTATTATTATTATTATTATTATTATTATTATTTTTATTATTATAATTTCTAATATGGCATCACTTGTGCAAGTCATCTGGCTACCACATCTCATATTTGTTTATTTATTCTACTCTGGGGTGTATTTATCATATTTATATGCTCTTCATCGTGTTTATTATATAATTTTGAAAAAATATCATAGATGGATTAATGAAAATACGTATGGCGTACGTACGGTGGTGTGGACAGTGTGACAGTGTCAGCGTGCCTCGTTGTGCTCCGGGTTTTCTGGTGTTTTCACGGTCGCTCTTACGTGCTAGAACTTTAATTTGTGTCATCAATCCTATACGATACATCCCTCTAGCGCCTGGAACCAATCTTGGGCGGAAAACATTATATACTGAGTCAAAAAAGGAGAATTAGTGTGCACTACCTAGCAGAGTTTACTGCCAGAGGGGAATCATAGGCCTGTGTCCCGTGTGAAAAAAATAATAATAATTGAACTTTTCGTGTCAGAGGAAAGAAAGTCTCCCTGATAACGTTGAGTATACATAGTGTATACTACAGTGGCTCCCTAGTATATTGATGATAAAGGCTAAAGTGTCATTTGAAAACAGGTGAATTTGTAAATGAAGTGATAAGCCTATAGAGGCAGGTGCCAGAAGTCGCCAGAAACTTACCACAGGTCACCTGTTTTTAATAATCTTCCTGGCCTGCTAGTGTACTCGCATATAATCTAGTGATACCAGTGAATAGCAAAATTTACAGTGTTGTAGTAGAAAACTAACCAGTATTATAATGGTACTTAGTGGAGTGGAGTGACTTTCATTAGTTTCTTTTTTCTTGAAATACCAGACATTACTGTGAATTTCATATACCTGTAGTTACCAGCGGTCGCAATATACACAACGAGAAGCAATTATTACTACAGAAAAAGCGTCCTTCCTCCAAAATTTGCACCAGTTAACTATAGTGATAATATAGCATTTATTGTGGTGGAGACGGAAAAACAAATAGAAAAGCTAGATACAGCGATTGATAAACAAGGGTGGAGGTCGACCGTTCGTCATTGTAGGAGTTGCCAGCAGTCACCGGCTCTTCAACACGCAAGTTATACTTTTGTATCAATCAAATCACAGATTACTCGGGTAGATAATTTCCAGTAGATCCTTCATGTGTTAGCTCAAATCACCGACCAGTATGGTTTAAATAAGTGACCCACTGATGAGATCAGATCGACTGGTCCGAACCCTTGACTGGTCCGAACCCTGGACTGGTCCGAACCCTTGACTGGTCCGAGCCCTTGACTGGTTTCAAACGGTTTCGTTGGACAATAAAGCAGACTGTAAACGGATGGGGTTGTAGGCGCCCTTATAAACACAAACATTAAATATATACCAGGAACGTGCACGGTAAGCTGTCCAATATACAAAAACAGTTAGAAACAGAAATACAAATAGCTAGAGCTTCATTTAAGGAGGTTATTAATAGAATATTCAAGAGGTTGCTAGTAGAATTGCAGTAAATCAACCATTCAAATCATTATGAAGCTGTGTGTAGTCTGTGGTCAGTCAAAAAAACGGGCTTCCACATGCATAAATTGTCATTTTTGTGGAAATTGGTGTCACGCCCCTTTTGCAGATATCCAAGAACTAGCTACAAGCAGTATTAAAACAGGGAAGTGTTTTTGGGTATGCCCAAAAAGAGATAAATCTGTGGGGCTAAAATCACAAGGGTATTAAAAGAGGGTCAACATCAAAGCTGCTTTCATAGAAAACCTGGAAGCTTTCTACAACAGATGGGAACATAAAAAGTCTGGGCTGAATGGTACTGCCCTTGATACTGGCCATGTAGTCAGAAACTGTAAGGCTGGAGGTGATGTCCTGGTAGTCAGTAAATGTGGGGCTGATAGTGCTGTCCTGGGAGACAGTAATGGTGAAGCTGGAGGTGCTGTCCTGGGAGACAGTAATGGTGAAGCTGGAGGTGCTGTCCTGGGAGACAGTAATGGTGAAGCTGGAGATGCTGTCCTGGGAGACAGTAATGGTGAAGCTGGAGATGCTGTCCTGGGAGACAGTAATGGTGAAGCTGGAGATTTGTCCAGGTAGTCGGGAATTATACGCAGGAAGGAATACATATAAATGACCTCATAGGGGACAGGAGCCATAGTAGGGAAACAAGTGTAGTCAAAGATAAGATAAAACCAATATTGCAAACTAGAAATACCGCAGGAAATAGCAAACAAGAGGACTCTACTAGCAATAGTGAGGATATATTACAAAAACAACTGGTGGGAGCTCCATTGTTGGTGCTAGGGAGGATAGAAGTAAGACAGGGAAACATGCACCAACAGGGAATACAGTCACAGAAACCCAAGGCAAACGGAAAAACCCAAACCTGTGCACATACTATGCACTTGGTATCTGCTGGCATGGGAAATCTGGAAAAACAGATGGGACGTGCAACTATGACC
This sequence comes from Cherax quadricarinatus, assembly GCF_026875155.1. NCBI lineage: Eukaryota > Metazoa > Arthropoda > Malacostraca > Decapoda > Parastacidae > Cherax > Cherax quadricarinatus. The sequence continues at coordinate 4,091 of NW_026492699.1, forward strand.
ACCCTAGAAAATGCCATGCCCATATGACAACAGGAAAATGCAAACTCCCTTCCTGTAAGCTTTTTCACCCTGAACTGTGTACCTCTTCAGTACAGGAAAGACTGTGCTGTAACTTAAATTGCCAGGCATACCATCTAAAGGGGACAAAAGATACAAAACTTCCAGGCCATGGGAAAAACCTGGGTAGCCACAGCCACTCAAGAGGGAGAGGTTTTTTTGTGCCAGGAAGGAAAAAACCTGGCAGGAAATGGCAGAAATCGTACACAAATCCAGTCATTCCTGGAGTGAAACCACAGTCGATGGCCTCCACTCCAAACCAACAGATACAGATACTAATGCCGGAAAAAAAATCCCCCCCAGTACCAACAATACCACCAGTCCGATAACATTCTTCTTGGCAAATATACAGGGTCTAAAGCCAGCAACAAACAACAAAATACCCTTTCATCCGTGGACTGCTTGCAGAGGCAAAGGCAATGTTCGCGGCTTTCACTGAGACCCACATAAAGGATCACTTGGACAACGAAATATGGATCCCAGGTTACAACCTATACAGATGTGACAGAGTGAACAGGCAAAAGGGGGGGGGTTGGCCTGTACATTGCAGAGTCACTTGTTTGCACAGAACTGCTAAATGCCTCAAATGATGTAGTGGAAGTTTTAGCAGTAAAGGTCGAGAACCAATACCTAGTCATTGTGGTAGGGCTACAAGCCTCCAGATGCAACATCCCAGCAATTCCAGGAACAGCTGTTAAAAATTGACCACTGTCTGGAAAATCTTCCAGCTCCTGCACCCAACATCTTGCTCCTGGGGGATTTCAACTTAAGGCACCTAAAATGGAGGAATATAGCAAATAATATTGTTGCAGTAATAACACCAGGAGGCAGCTCTGATGAAAACTCACACTCACGCGAGCTTTTAAATCTCTGCACAAAATTCAATTTAAACCAGCAAATAATAGAGCCTACTAGACTGGAGAATACACTAGACCTCATCTTCACTAACAATGATGATCTGATAAGAAATGTCACCATATCAAAAACAATATACTCAGATCACAACATAATTGAGGTTCAGTCATGTATGCGCGGAGCCCCAGACCGACATAATGAGATTAGTCACGAGGGAGCATTCACCAAATTCAACTTCAGTAACAAAAAACATAAAGTGGACTAAGTAAACCAAGTCCTAACCGATATAAGCTGGAAGATATACTAAGCAACACAGACCCCAACTTATGCCTAGAACAGATTAACTCGGTGGCACTCGATGTATGCACAAGGCTTATTCCTCTAAGAAAAAGGAGGAGTAGATGTAAAATAGAAAGAGACAGGTGCTCCCTTTACAGGCGACGGAAAAGAATAACAGAGCGGCTAAAAGAGGTCAATATATCTGAAATGCGTAGGGAGACACTGGTCAGAGAAATAGCAAGCATCGAACTTAAGCCAAAAGAATCCTTTAGGAGTCAGGAATCGCGGGAAGAACTAAAAGTCATAAATGAAATCGAAAGAAACCCAAAGTATTTCTTCTCCTATGCCAAATCAAAATCGAGAACAACGTCCAGTATTGGGCCCCTACTTAAACAAGATGGGTCCTACACGATGACAGCAAGGAAATGAGTGAGCTACTCAAGTCTCAATATGACTCAGTTTTTAGCAAGCCGCTAACCAGACTGAGAGTCGAAGATCAAAATGAATTTTTTATGAGAGAGCCACAAAATTTGATTAACACAAGCCTATCCGATGTTATCCTGACGCCAAATGACTTCGAACAGGCGATAAATGACATGCCCATGCACTCTGCCCCAGGGCCAGACTCATGGAACTCTGTGTTCATCAAGAGCTGCAAAGAAGCCCCTATCACGAGCCTTTTCCATCCTATGGAGAGGGAGCATGGACACGGGGGTTGTCCCACAGTTACTAAAAACAACAGACATAGCCCCACTCCACAAAGGGGGCAGTAAAGCAACAGCAAAGAACTACAGACCAATAGCACTAACATCCCATATCATAAAAATCTTTGAAAGGGTCCTAAGAAGCAAGATCACCACCCATCTAGAAACCCATCAGTTACACAACCCAGGGCAACATGGGTTTAGAACAGGTCGCTCCTGTCTGTCTCAACTATTGGATCACTACGACAAGGTTCTAAATGCATTAGAAGACAAAAAGAATGCAGATGTAATATATACAGACTTTGCAAAAGCCTTCGACAAGTGTAACCATGGCGTAATAGCGCACAAAATGCGTGCTAAAGGAATAACAGGAAAAGTCGGTTGATGGATCTATAATTTCCTCACTAACAGAACACAGAGAGTAGTCGTCAACAGAGTAAAGTCCGAGGCAGCTACGGTGAAAAGCTCTGTAACACAAGGCACAGTATTTCCCCCCAATCTTGTTCTCTTTCCTCTTATCCGACAAGAAAAAGGATTGGTCAGCCACAGCCCCGTGTCTTCCCTTTGCAGTGACACCCAAATCTGCATGACAGTGCCTTCCATTGCGGACACTGAAAATGTCCAGGGGGGGAAAACCCCAAAATCTTTCAGTGGGCGCAGAAAAAATATGAAGTTAAACGATGAAAAAATTTAAATTTTTCTCATATGGAAAAAATGAGGAAATTAAATTTTCCCCATCAGAAAACAAAAAAAATTTGGCCACAAAATAGAGCAAAACCCCAACGTCAAAGCCCTGGGAGTGATCATGTCGGAGGATCTCCCCCTTAAAGGGGCCCTAACATTGTATCAATCGCATTGCAGAAAAAGGGAACAGGTGGAAATGAAAACCCTTAAAAAAACTGGGAGGCCAAGCCCATGGGGACACTTTTAGGTACTTGTTCTATCTAGGCGGGAAAATATTGCGGGAACACTAACACCCCTTTTCAAGGCAGGTAAAATTCCGGGGCCCTAGAAAAATGTCAGAAAACCCTTTCACGGCCCGCATAAGGGAGATAAAAAAACCTAAATTTATTGGGAGCCCCTTGGGGTTCCAAAAACCCTGTTTTCCCCCGGAAGCAGGAGGGAGAGATACATGATTATAAAACACCTGGAAAATCCAGAGGATAGTACCAAATTGGGGCACAAAAAAATCACTCACTACGAAAGCAAGATTTGGGCAGACAAAATTGCACCACCCCCCCAATGAAAACCCGGGGTGTCACTAGCAGTTAAGAGACCATACAAAAAGTGTCGGGGGCCCCGGTTGTTAAAACTGCCTCCCAGCACCATAAGGGGGTTCCCAACAGCCCCCGGGCAGTTTCAAGCTGGACTGGACAAGCACCAAAAAGTCAGTTCCTGATCACCCGGGCCGGTGGCTCGTAGGGTTGGGTTTTTGCGTGCAGCCAGCAGCAACAGCCGGGTTGGGACCGGGGCTCGATCCACCCGGAGGCCTGGTCACAGACCGGGGGCGGGGGGGTTGACCCCGGAACTCTCTCCGGTTTAAACCCCCGGGGAAAATTAAAAAAAATTTTAAAGAGAATCGGTGATTATTATTATTACTAATATGACATCTCGGACATAAGACATGATTTTAAACCCCCTTTATGTTTAAGCCGTATATTATTTTTAGCACCACTGTTTCTTCCTATTTTAAGCCCTAAAAATTTTAGCCCGGGTTAAATCAAAAAGGGGGGAAAACTGGTTGGCCACATGTGGGAATGGGTCTCCATGGTCAGTTTTGCACCAAAAAAAAAAAATCGGGGGAAAAGGGGGTGCATTGTGGGAATGCCCTTTTTAGTTTTCCTTTTTCAGGTTGCTTAGGGTAAGGGAAAAATGTGAATCCCCAGCAAAAACTGGGCTCTTCTCTTCCCAAGTGTGCTCTAACCCCAGAGGAAGTGTCAGTGGGAAAATCAGGTTCATGATTTTGAGGGGGTTTTAGACCAAAAACAATGGGGAGGGGGAGGAAGAAAAGAAGGAGGGGGGGGAAAAAAGGAAGAGGAGGAGGAGGAAAGGGGGGGAAAGGAAAAGGAAAAAAGAGGAGGGAAAAAAGGGGGGAAAGGGGGGGGGGGGAAGGGGGAAAAGGGAGGAGGAGGAGAAGGGAGGAAAGGGGGAAGAGGTTTTGAGGAGGAGGGAAAAGGAAAAAAGGGGGAGGAGAAAGGGGGAAGGAAAAGGAGGAGGGGGAAGAAAGGGGGAGGAAGGGAAAAGGGAGGAAGAAGAAAAAGATGTAATAATATTGTTCCCCTTTAAGCAAGAAAAAAAAAATCCACCCCTTACAGTACAAAATAAGGTGGATAAAAATCTGATAAGAGCTGATTTTTTATGGCTAAACAAAGGGGGGAGGGGGGGGGGCAGCGGGTAAGAAAAGTTGATGACCCTCCCCTCTCGCTTTGGTTTTTTTGGTTCCAAAAAATTTTGTCTGTTATTTGTCTGTCCAAAGTCCCTGTCTATCCGTTAGCTTTGTTTTCGAGAAAAGCCAAAGACGTGTCTTTATCAGTTTCTCACATCTTTAAGCTGAGTTTGGCACTTTGTCTGGATTTTTTGGGTTATCCTAGGTAATTTACAATATGTATAGTTGTATTTATGTGTAGGAGGAGGAGGAGGAAGGAGGAAGGAGGAACAAGGAGGAAGAAGGAGGAGGAAGGAGGAGGAGGAAGGAGGAGGAGGAGGAAGGAGGAGGGAGGAAGAAAGGAGGAGGAGGAAGAAGGAGGAGGAGGAAAGGAGGAGGAGGAAGGAGGAGGAGGAAGAGGAAGGAGGAGGAGAAGAAGAAGATGATGATCCCTTGAAGCATTGAAAACATTTCACCCCATGACAGTGACAAGATAAGGTGAGATAACATCTAATTAGAGCTGATGTTTGATGAGCGTAAAGGAGGGTGGTGGAGGGTGCAGCTGATAAGAAAAGATTAGATGACCATCGCCCTCCCTCTGTTTTTGCTGGTACACAAACATTTCTGTCTGTCTATTTGTCTGTCTGCCAAGCTCCCTGTCTATCCGTCTAGCTATCTGTCTCAGAGAGAGCCATAAGACTGCGTCATCACGTTTACTCACATCTTCAAGCAGAGTATAGCACTTTGGATTTCTTGGGTTATCCTAGGTAATTTACACTATGTATACTTGTATTTATGTGTACCTGTGAGACAGAGATAGACAGATTGAAAGAGAATGAGGGAGAAAGATAATTAGATAGAATGGAGGGGAAGCAGCATCCGACCCCATTGTTTTGACAGGCGGGAGGGGAGTGAGAAATGAGATAATATGTCATTTTGACAGCTGCCAACTCCTGACTCAAAACAATTATAAGCCACACACTCGCACATAAGACAAGCTTGCTGAATGAAGATAATAGCAGTTATATGAAAGTATCTAGTGACTATATATGTGTATATATATTATAGAAACCAGAAGCAAGAAGGGAAGGCAGGAATGAAGGAAGGACAGATGAAGGAATGTAGGAAGAGAGGTAGGAAAGGAATGCAGGAAAGGAATGAAGGAAAGGAATGAAGGAAAGGAATGCAGGAAAGGAATGAAGGAAAGGAATGAAGGAAAGGAATGAAGGAAAGGAATGCAGGAAAGGAACACAGGAAAGGAATGAAGGAAAGGAATGCAGGAAAAGAATGAAGGAAAGGAATGAAGGAAAGGGTTGCAGGAAAGGAATGAAGGAAAGGAATGAAGGAAAGGAATGCAGGAAAGGAATGCAGGAAATTAGGAAGGAAGGAATGATGACACACGACCATTTACCTAGAATAACTACATAACACAACTGCCTGCTAATACTTTGAAGAAAACTGCTCAGACGAGGTGTTTTGTCTTTGCACATAAAAAAAAAGTCCACAAAAATGCACACACACTGGTTTTATGTGTGAGGAGTGTAAAACACCATTGTGTATGACACCATGTTTCAAAGAGTTACACAAGCTGCAGAACTTCTAGGAATATGTTCGGTGACTGTACATTGGTATATATATTATAGAACAATAGTCATGAACATTTTTTTGTATTGTTTGTTTTTGTAAACAAGTTTTGTAAACAATATATTGATAATTATGTTTGTGTGCTTATTGTGTTGTATACAACGAGTGTATATATGTACATTGCACCTTACTTTGGTCTCATAGGCCACATAAGTTATGTGAAAAAATAAAATAGTGAAAAAAAGCAAAAAACCTTCAAATACAAGTAAATCAAAGTTTACCGGGTGAGTGGCAGTTGCCGCTGTTGCCATACGCGGCTCACTTTCTGCAAACTTCACAGCTCTATATCTCGGTAAGTACTGATGGCAAAAAATTTTTTTTTTTTTTGGACTAAATCACTCAGAAAAATAATCTTAACATTTTCATAAGAAATTTTTTTTTTTTTTTTTTTTTAATATTTTGCGACATAGAATGCCAGTTTCAGAAAGGGGCCTGCGACAGTCAAAGGGTTAATGTGTACCTGCATGCCAGCACAGTATGTAAGTTTATTTAGGTACAGGTATACATAAGTATAATTATCAGAGTATATTTAAAATATGAAATAACTTTTAAAAACACTTGAAATTTTGGAGTTTCCAGACATAATGGAGAGACTCAGTGCTTATGGATCTCACGGAGAATGTAAACAAACCTGGTTGGGCGAGGTGGTCGTATTAGAAAGTCAGATGGGGGAGCCGTATAGCGAGTTTGGTCATAATTTGAAATGACTGTATTAGCGGAATGCCGTAAAGCAAAACGCCGTAAAGCGGGGCCCTACTGTATGTCACGAGAGGTGTTGTGTTGTGTTGTTGTTGGGTATACAAGGGCCACTTAGAGTAAGCCGTACATAATGGTGGTGAAGCAGTAGCTGAGGTGGCAGTGTTTTCTGTAGCCCTATTTATTTATTTATTTATTTAATAACTTGAACATACATACAGAGGTACAAAAAAATACAGGTAAGAGCAGCATGCCAAAGCCACTGTATGCATACCATTAGGGCAGGCAAAAATTTAAACTTAAGATTAACTAAGCAATGATGTAATCAGTGATAAAACATTATTGTAAACAGATAACAACAAAGCACAAATGAGTACAGGTCTCCCTCAACATTCACGTTTTCAATTTTCTCGGGCTTCACACATTCGCGAATTCCCAACCGCCAGATTCCCAGCCGCCAAATCATATTTAAGTTTACCGCCACGAGTCCTTACTACCCTCCCTCTGACCCCTGCAACTGGCAGCCAGCCCTCCCACCACTGTGTGGTGAGTGTTTTGTTTGTTCATTATTTGCTATTAAACTACAGTATAAATAATGTCAACCCATTTATGACTGCATATTAGAATGGCTATTCGGACAGGTATTGGAAGGTGACATCATGTGTTTACTGTTGAACACAGCAAAGAATCAAACTTTTGTGCTACTGCTACTGCTACTGCTGATAATAATAATAATAATAATAATAATAATAATAAATACGATAAATTGAAGAAGGAAATTGTACAAAAATCGAGGGTTGAAGCGTGGGGGAGGAAGTGGTTGACACATTAGTGGGCTTTGTTTATGCTGGGGAGTATTAGTCTCCGGCTCTTCCAAACATTTCAAATAATCATGATTTGGTGCTAAGATTGAGGTGACTGAGTGGTTGAGCAGTGGTAGAGGCAGTGAAAAAGGCAGTGATAGAGGCAGTGTAGAGGCAGTGATAGAGCAGTGTAGGGGACAGTGAAGAGCAGGAAGGCAGCAGTTGAGGCAGTGGTAGAGGCAGTGGTAGAGGGAGTGTAGAGGCAGAGAGCGTGGTAAGCAGTGTAGAGCAGTGTAGGGCAGTGGTAGAGGAAGCGGTTGAGGCAGTGGTAGAGGCAGTGGTAGAGGGAGCGTTTTAAAAGGGAGTGGTAGAAGCAGTGGTAGAGGCAGTGGTAGAGGCAGGGTAGAGGCAAGGGGAGGTTTAGGGAGTTTAGAGGCAGTGGTAAGGCAGGGAAGAGGCAGTGGTAGAGGCAGTGATAGGGGAGGCAGTGGTTGAGGCAGTTTGGGAGAGGCAGTGGTGAGGCAGTGGGGGAGGCAGTGTAGAGGCAGTGGTAGAGGCAGGGGAATTTACTAACATATAAGGTTTAAATAATAATGTAACATTAGAATAACATTATTATATATTAAATTATTAAATATTATAATTATTAATTATAAAAAATAAAAATTTTATTAACATTATATTTTTATTTATAACATTATAATTAGTAAATTAACTGTAATCTCCCACCACTGCTCACCATGCCTAACCAAAATGCCTCACCATCCTACCACTGCCTCTATCACTGCCTCCCCCCACGGCCTCTACACTGCCTCACCCACTGCTCACCACTGCTCACCCACTGCCTCTACCACTGCCTCTAAACTGCCTCACCACTGCCCCTACCACTGCCTCTAACTGCCTCACCCACTGCCTCATCACTGCCTCACCCTGCCTCTACCACTGCCTCACCCACTGCCTCTATCACTGCCTCTACCACTGCCTCACCCACTGCCTCCCCCACTCCCTCACCCACTGCCTCACCCACTGCCTCACCCACTGCCTCACCCACTGCCTCTACCACTGCCTCACCCACTGCCTCTATCACTGCCTCTTTAACTGCCTCTACCACTTTCTCACCCACTGCCTAACCCACTGCCTCTATCACTGCCTCTATCACTGCCTCTATCACTGCCTCTATCACTGCCTCTACCACTGCCTCACCCACTGCCTCTATCACTGCCTCTATCACTGCCTCTATCACTGCCTCTATCACTGCCTCTACCACTGCCTCACCCACTGCCTCTATCACTGCCTCTACCACTGCCTCACCCACTGCCTCTATCACTGCCTCTACCACTGCCTCACCCACTGCCTCTATCACTGCCTCTATCACTGCCTCTACCACTGCCTCTATCACTGCCTCTATCACTGCCTCTATCACTGCCTCTATCACTGCCTCTACCACTGCCTCTATCACTTCCTCTACCACTGCCTCTATCACTGCCTCTACCACTGCCTCTATCACTGCCTCTACCACTGCCTCAACCACTCCAGTCACACTCAATCTACAAGCACCAAATACAATGAATTATTGTGAAATGTTTGGAAGAGCATGGAGACTAATACTCACTCCAGCATAAACAAAGCCACACTGACGATGCGTCAACCACTTCCTCCACCACTGCTTCAACCCTCGTATTTTTGTACAATTTCCTTCTTCAATTCTATCGTATTTATTATTATTATTATTATTATTATTATTATTATTATTATTATTATTATTAGCAGTAGCAGTAGCACAAATGTTTGATTCTTTGCTGTGTTCAACAGTAAACACATGATGTCACCTTCCAATACCTGTCCGAATAGCCATTCTAATATGCAGTCATAAATGGGTTGACATTATTTATACTGTAGTTTAATAGCAAATAATGAACAAACAAAACACTCACCACACAGTGGTGGGAGGGCTGGCTGCCAGTTGTGGGGGGTCAGAGGGAGGGTAGTAGGGACTTGCAGTGGTGGAGGCAGTGGTATTTAACCCTTTGAGGGTCGACAGGCCCTCTCCGAAACTCGTTCTCAGGGTCGGCCAAATTTCAAAAAAAAAAAAATTATTTTTTCTTATGAAAAAATAGAGTTTTTTTTTCTAAACATTATAGGATAAACAAAAAAAATTTACCATCAATACTTACGGAGATATGGATGCATGAAGTTTGCAGAAAATGAGCCGCGTATGGCAACAGCGGCGACTGCCGCTCACCCGGTAAACTTTAGTTTACTTGTATTAGAAGGTTTTTTGCTTTTTTTCACTATTTTATTTTTTCACATAACTTATGTGGCCTATGAGACCAAAGTAAGGTGCAATGTACATATATACACTCGTTGTATACACACAATAAGCACACAAACATAATTATCAATATATTGTTTACAAAACTTGTTTACAAAAACAAACAATACAAAACATTGTTTATTATTATTGTTCTATAATATATATACCAATATACACTCACTGAACATATTCCTATTAGTTCTGCAGCTTGTGGAACTCTGAAACATGGTGTCATACACAATGGTGTTTTATCTTTCTCCCTCATTCTATCTCTTTCAATCTCTCTCTCTCTTTCTATCTGTCTGTCTATCTCTGTCTCACAGGTACATATAAATACAAGTATACATAGTATAAATTACCTAGGATAACCCAAGAAATCCAGACAAAGTGCTATACTCTGCTTGAAGATGTGAGTAAAAGTGATGACACAGTCTTGTGGCTCTCTGAGACAGAGAGCTAGATGGATAGACAGATAGACAGGGAGCTTGACAGACAGGCAAATAGACAGACAGAAATGTTAGTATACCAGCAAAAACAAAGGAGGGAGATGTTTATCTCATCTTTTGGCATCAGCTCTACCCTCATTTACCCTCATCAAACGTCAGCACTTATCAGATGTTATCTCCCCTTATCTTGTTACTGTCATGGGTGAACATTTATTATTACCTATTATTATTATTATGTATTATTATTAGTATTATTATTATTATGTATTATTATTATTATGTATTATTGTTATCATTACGTATTCTTCTTCTTCCTCCTCCTCCTCCTCTTCTTCTTCCTCCTCCTCCTCCTCCTCCTCTCCTCCTCCTCTTCTCCTCCTCCTCCTCCTCCTTCTCCTCTTCTTCTTCCTCCTCCTCCTCCTCCTCCTCTGCCTCCTCCTCCTCTTGCCTCCTCCTCCTCTTGCCTCCTCCTCCTCTTGCCTCCTCCTCCTCTTGCCTCCTCTCCTCCTGCCTCCTCCTCCTCTGCCTCCTCCTCCTCCTCCATTCTTGGAACAAGTTTGAAGAGCTTGTAGTTCATAATCACTATCATTATCATCACCAATGCTCACATCTGAGTCTGGGATTTTGGAAAATAGGAGTTTCCTCTTTGATTCTGGTACAACTGAACGTGAACAAGATGGCCCAGCACCAGAGGTGGAAGCTGTGGGTTGTCTGGGTTTTCCTCACTATTACCCATATTATGGCCATTAGTTTCGGTCAAAACCTCAGCCAGAACCTTGAAACTCATCTTCACTGTCACTTCCATCTGTATTAGAACTGTCACTGGGGAACAAAAGTGTCCCAATTCGCCGAGGAGTGAGGAACTTCTTACCACAGGGCACGGTGGAAATTGTGTACTATGATGGCATTCCCACAATGCACCACTGGGTCCCAGATTTTTTCCTACTGCGCACACCCACCACACAGACCCATTCTCTCACATCTAGGCTTATCAGCCTTTTCCTGTGAGATTTGAGGCCGCTAGAATTTATGCGTACTAGTACGACAAAAACCCCTACGCGTAAGACGTACTAGTACGACCAAAACCCTCAAAGGGTTAATAACATACATGAGATTAAGCCATAACGTATGTATTTAGTACAATTTACGACGTTTTCATGTATTTTATGATTGTTCATGGTTCGACAAGTTAAGGAAGCAGTATTGTATTATATTTCCCTACAATATATTGGGGCACCAAACATTCGCGAGGCTCTTGATCCCTAACCCTCGTGAATGTTGAGGGAGACCTGTATTACAAAGACAAGTCATATGGTTGCATGCATTACTGTACATTCAGTAGAATGGAGTATTCTGTTAGGTAGTGTATTAAAAAATAACAAAGTTAGATTGGGTCTTAGGTTTAACATTTATGTGATATAATTATAGAGAAACATTTAAGATATACAATTTATAAGGTACAGTTATTCAGTATTTATTTTGGTTTTGGTGAGTAAGTGATCTTTGAGAAGAGACTTGAATTTATAAACAGTAGTGTTTCTTTATATTTACAGGTAATGAATTCCAGATTTTAGGGCCTTTTATGTGCATTGAGTTTTTGCATAGCGTGAGATGGACACGAGGAACATCAAAGAGTGATCTGTGCCTTGTGTTATGGTCATGTGTTCTGTTGAGGTTGGCAAGGAGATGTTTGAGGGGAGGGTTAATATCAGAGTTAAGTGTTCTATGTATGTAATAGGTGCAGTAATAAGTATGGATGTTTTGTATGGTGAGTAGGTTTAGTGTTTGAATATTGGTGGAGTGTGCTGCCTGTAGTGGGAATTTATTATCATTCTAACTGCAGCCTTTTGTTGGGTAATTAGTGGTCTGAGATGGTTAATTGTTGTTGAGCCCCATGCACAAATTCCATAGGTGAGATAGGGGTAAATAAGAGAGTGATTAAAGGGCCCAGAAGGCTGACTGTGACAATAGTACCGTATCTTCGATAGTATGCCTACAGTCTTGGAAATTTTCTTAGAAATTTGTTGTTTATATGTGTCTGAAATTGAGTCTATTTATCAAGGTGGATTCCTAAGAATTTCCCTCTGTTTAACTTTGTGATAGGTGATATCCATTTTATCATTATGTTAAGAGGACATCTGTAGCTCTGTTACCAACTGAATGAAGTAGTTTTTGTCACATGTTTAGTGTAAGTTTGTTAGTCCTCATCCAGGTAGATATTATTTCTGTAAATTCGGTATTTACAGATTGCAGCATGACGGGGCTCGGTGAGAGAAGACGTAGGTAGTGTCATCCTGCAATAGTGTGGGTTTGAGTAATTGCGAAGCATTTGGTAGGTCATTTATGTATAGGAGAAAGAGAAGAGGGCAAGGACACTTCCCCCTGTGGACAACGGAACTGTAAATTGGTGAGCGGAAAGTTTGGCCCCTTTGTGTACACATATTGGGGCTTCTGTGCTGAGGTTTTTAAAAAAAATGGAATCTTGAGGTAGTTGAGGGATGCCCTCTATACCCATTGTGACATTTTACATGGAGCAAGCCATGGTCAACTGTATCAAAAGCTTTACGTAAGTCCATAAGATCCCGTCCAGTGGGACTTCTTTTTCTCTATGCAGTGTATTTAAGGTCTAGGCATGTTTACAATAGCATTTTAGTATTTTTATTAGGCCTGAAATCCAAATTTGGCAGGGTTGATGTATGTTTTGGGAGATAGGTAGGAGTAGATCGTTTATGAAGTAAATTTTTTTAAGATTTTTGAGAGAGGGTTGTAAGTTGGATATTGCCTATAGTTATTCAACTCTGATTGGTCCCTCCTTAATGGATCGGGGTACCCTTGATATTTTGAGAACTGTTGGGAAGGTAGCGGATTCAGTTGGGATTTGTTAAAGAGTGTTTGCAATGATTGGTGCTACCTTGTTGACACTTTTTTGTATATAAAGGGGTGGTAAAGGTATTTAACCCCTTTGACTTTCGAGGCCGTATATAACGTTCTTATGAGGTACCGTGTTTGTCGTATATATACTCATACATTCCTAGCTGCTTTCAAATCAAGGAGGAGAAAGCTGGGAGGCCCACACGTGAGAGAATAGGTCATTGTGGCAGTGAGCAACCATAATAAAAAAAAAAATCCTGTGCATGCAGTGCATAATGAGAAAAAAAACTCCGACCGTTTTTTTTAATTAAAATGCCGAACCTTTGTGGTCTATTTTCGTATAGTAGTTATGGTTTGTATTCTCGTTTTCTTGGTCTCATTTGTTAGAATGGAAGACATATTATAGAAATAGTGGTGATTTTGATTGATTTTACTAATAAAAAGAACTGGAAATGAGAGCTCAAAGTAGGGGAAAATGTTTTGATTTTTGGCCAAATGTTCAAAAGAAAAATAAATGATGTCATTGTCCAATAAATGTCTCAACAGCATTCTAATATGCAGTCATGACTGGGTTTGATGTTATTAATACAATATTACAGTATTGCATAGTCTGCATAATAGTAAGTCTATATTATTTGTTTGAATAAAAATTCAAATATAAAGCAAGAGTAATATCAAGGGGCCCTGGAGACATGACTGATGAACAAAGAAAATTTTATTTTAGAGCCAGGAAATGTCTCAAATGTTTCATTCCGGACCTTATTTTGAAATTGTCATATATTTTTTAATAATCGTGAAATAGGCCCAAATTGGCTAAATTTCAGACCACATGATTGGATAATTGAGATCAGTAAATGGGCAGTTTTCTTGTACTCATCGATAGAAAATATGGAGTTCTATAGAAATAGCTATGAGTTTTTTGGTCGACGGAGCAACGGAATTAGCCGAAAATAGGGCTCAAAAGGTGGGCGAAATTGCCAAATTTTGTAAATATCGCCGCGGTCGCAACTTCGCGAGAGCATAATTCCCGTCATTTTCCATCAAATTTTCGTTTTTTTTTGTGTATTACAATCGGGAAAGATTCCTTTATCAATTCATAAGAAAAATAATTTTTTTTTTTTTTTTTTTGAATTATTGCAACACCAAGGAGACACCTCAGGATTGGGGTTGCGACAGTCAAGGGGTTAACTCCTGCCCTGTTTTTTAGTGTGTTGATAATAAGGGAGACTTCGTATGGGTTAGTCTGAGCTAGAACAGTGTGTTCGGGTTAGTTGCCATGAGGTATCCATTTGGTGGGTAATCTGACTTGGATTTTATTGGCAAGGTTTTGTCCTATAGTGGGGAGAAGAAAAATCATTGAGTCTGCTGTTTCTGTTGGTGGGAGTTGGGGTTCATCTGATTTTGCTGAATTTATTTTCGCTATTGTCGTGATATCATGTTTGTTCTAGAATTTTCTGATAGGGTTTTCCAGGTCTTTTTTAAATCACCTCTAATTGGATAATCAGTTCTCATAATACATTTTTTTGCCCTTCTTATCAGGCCTGTTAGGATGACCGAGTAACGTTTTGAATTGGTTTCTGGTTATGCGACCCATTCTGTCCTGTTTTTTCTATAGGTGGTTTTGTGATTTATGGATTAGAGGATTGCTGGTGTTTGCCAGGGACTATGAGTCTCTTAGCTGTCATCAGTTTAGTTTTTTAGAGCAGTGCTTGTTATAGATGATTGGGTCTTTTAGAAAATTATTAATACATCGTCATATCGTATAGGTTTCTAGCTCAGTGTGCCAGTCAATGTTTGTTACTGCGGTTTTGAAGTTATTAATGCGCCTCATTGTGAAGTCTGAAGGTGACTTTTAGTATGTCTTGTGTAATTACCAAGAGTTGTTATGAGGAAGTAGGGTAGTGGTCTGTTGTATTATCTGTGATTTATGCCTGATTTTAAAAGGGATATGTTGTGGTCCCAGATGTGGTTCCAGTAGGTAACACTAGTCTCTGTAACTCTTGTAGGTTTGGTTACTGTTGGTAGCAACATGCAGTTACTCATTGTGTTTGTTGAATTCAGTATGTGTGGTCCCTGTCTTGCAGGAGATTTATATTTGATGTCTCCTGAGAGTAGTAAGTGATCTTTTGTTCATGCGTGCATCAGTTATCATACTATCCTAGGTTTTTGACTAAAAATCGGCTAATGTTTTGCCTGTGGAACTCTGTAGATGTTTATATGTTGGAAGAGGTTTTTGTAGTATTTGGATTTTTGAATTTAGCTATTATATAATTCCCCAGGTTCATTCCTTGTGCAAGTATTAGTGATACATTCTAGTTGGTCTGAGTGAGTATATACTGTGCCACCCCCTTGTATGGACTGGCCTACAAGTTGTGTATGGCTGTGTAACCAGGAAATGGCATAGACATCATAAGTATGAACTTTATCCCAGGTTTCAGTTAGTGTAATGCTTGACATAATGGCATGCAAGGAATTTAATAATGGCAATGAGGTCGATCGTAATGCTTGCTTAAGATCTGATATTCGGTATTAAAGACAGTTATGTGTTTGTTGGCTCAGAGAGTGCCTTTGGTTGCTCCTGCTGTGTAGTAATTACATTACTGTTTTGATTCCCATTTAAGTCATTCAGTAAGAGGATGGTATCAGATCAATGCTTGTTATCATAAGATTGTAGTGAATCCGATAGTTAGAATTAAGTATAAAACAAAGTAAATATTCTGAAGCTAGAAAAATAGCCACCAGAATTATTTAACAAAATGTAACAAAAATGAGATACGGTATTTTTTTTTAAAGCTAAAATAAAGGAGACAATATAAAAATGACTAAAATAAGTTTTGTGAGACACATAAAGTGAGATCAAATATGGAGCTTGGGAAGATGATAGTAGGTAGTACTTCTCACATAAAGGTAAATTCTTAAAAGTAAGAATTTAGGGGAAACACTACTAAAAGGGACTAATAAAATTGTGGTGGAACAATAAAGTGGTAAATCAAATATAGAGCTTTGGAATATAATGGCAAATTGTGCACTTATTACATTTAAGCGCACTTTGATTATTTTAACACAATGTGAATATATGAACTAAGGTAGTTATATAAGCAAAAATAAAGGAGAAAATAATATAAGGGACTAAATTAAGTCATTGGTGAACAAAGTAAATGACGATAGTCACAATGATATAATATTGAATTTAATGATGAAAGATCTATTTGGTAATATTAACTAGTTGAAGCCAGTTTATTGCACAATAAAAAGTAAAAAAATATGAGGTAGTTTGGTACTAAGCTAGCAAAAAGATAGTTTTGGTCCTTGCAAAAAAGTAATGGGAATAAACACTAATTGCAAACACGATCAAAAGTGACTAAAAAACCAGTAGGTAAACAAAATTAAATGGACAGGTAAGAACAATGAATAATTTAATTTTTTTGAGGAGTAAAATTTGACATGTTAACACAAAATTATGATTAATTAATTAGCAGTAGTAAAGAAGTATAAAATATTTGAGTAGTTGGCATTAGGCTAGTGATGAAAAATAAAAATAATAATGCACAATATAATAGTAACATACATTATGTGTACCACACGTAAATATGTTAAATAAGGGCACTTATCTAATCTGTTTACAGAAATGTCAGCTTTTCTAAGGAAGGTAGAGATATCAAGTTCGTTTGAGATGGTATATTGTTGTCCTGTTGATGTTTTCCCCTTTCTAGTAATTTCCCAACTCGCGTGAAACACTGATGTATTTGTTTTCCCTGTTTAAGTTTTCTCAAGCCTGAACAGGTTTTGACGTTTTTTTTGTTAGACACCATTTTATGTACACTCCATTTTTCATTGTAACTGCTGAATTAATTAGGTCTTTTCTTTTATCGTAAAAGGAAGAGTTGGTAGAACGCTGACAATCGCTGAAGAAGGCAGGCGACTAACCAACCATCACAACCACTACCACCAACACTGCCACCATCTACCACTATCACAACTGATACCACCCTCACCACTGTCATTTTTACTACCCCCTCATAACCACTATCACAACTGCTAGCACAACTACCACTATACACACCTGCTAGCAACCCTTTAACCACATATCACAACTGCTAGCATCCCTCTACCACTATCACAACTGCTACCACTCTACCACCACCGGATCCCTTCCCGTATTTTTCCCACAACTTTTTCTAAATTATGTGTGTTTTCTTACATTCCTATACCAAAAGTCTGGAACTAGAAAGCTTTTCTATTTGAGCATGGTGACTTATTTAGCAGTTGCAAGCACTAAAACGAATGAATAATATGAAATGAATCGTATGAACTTGTGGGATCATCCTCACTTCACTGATAAACAGTGGCACTACCGTGGAATGGAGTGTGAGACGGATCAGGACTGTGTGTACACTCCAACAAACAACTATTTGGAGTCAAACGACGATTTTGCGAGTCATACGTTTTTGATGAAAATAATGTTACGGTTTTCGAAAATTAGAACTTTCGAGCCTATACGATTATCGAGGGTCCCA
>NW_026492710.1:0-21486 GCF_026875155.1 Cherax quadricarinatus
AAAAACATCCTTGCTCACAGTTAGCCCTTTTCTAACTT
Source organism: Cherax quadricarinatus (assembly GCF_026875155.1). Lineage (NCBI taxonomy): Eukaryota > Metazoa > Arthropoda > Malacostraca > Decapoda > Parastacidae > Cherax > Cherax quadricarinatus. Next base: position 39 of record NW_026492710.1, read on the forward strand.
GCCATTTAAAGTAAGAGGCTGAGACTCCTTTTTATCACAACTACCCTTAGACATAATATTAACACATGGGCTGATTCCCACCAAGCAGGGGGGCCCCCGAAAAAGAAAATTTTTTATCATTCACTCCATCACAGAGGAGCTTTACAGTTATAAAATTGCAACATTAACACCCTCCCTCAGAGTGTAGACATTGTACTTCCCATCTCCAGGACTTGAGTCGGCCCTGCCAGTTTCCCTGAATCCCTTCATAAATGTTACTTTGCTCACACTCCAACAGCACATCAAGTATTAAAAAAACCATTTGTCCCTTTCACTCCTATCAAATACGCTCACGCATGCTTGCTGGAAGTCTAAGCCCCTTGCACACAAAACCTCCTTTACCCCACCCCCCCCCTCCAACCTTTTCTAGGCCCGACCCCTACTTCCCCTTTCCCTCTACTACAGATATACCACTCTTGAAGTCTTTTCTGTTTTGCTCCATTCTCTCTACATGTCTGAACCACCTCAACCCCTCCTCAGCCCTCTGGATAATAGTTTTGGTAACCCCACCTACTCCTAATTTCCAAACAACGAATCTCTGCATTATATTCACACCAAAAAATTGCTCTCAGACTTTGACATCTCCACTGCCTCCAGCCTTCCCCTCATTGCAACATTCATCCCCCATGCTTCACACCCATACAATGTTGTTAACTATACTCTCATACATTCCCTTTTTTGCTTCCCACGGACAAAGTTCTTTGTCTCCAAGACTCCTATGTGCACCACTCCCCCTTTTTCCCCCCTCATCAATTCCATGATTCACCTCATCCTTCAAAAATGACCCATCTCCCTGACACATCCACTCCTAAATATCTGAATACATTCACCTCCTCCATACTCTCTCCCCCAATCTGATATCCAATCTTTTGTCACCTAATCTTTTTATCCTCATCACCTTACTCTTTCCTAATTCAATTAAATTTTCTTCTTTTACATACCCTACCAAATTCATCCACCAACCTCTGCAACTCTGTAAATTAACACAAGATATTTTACATATATACGTAATAACTTTAAAACATTTGAAAACCTCGGAAAATTGTCAGAATACAGAGAAGCAGAGCACACAAATGTTGTAACTAGTGAATTATGGATAAAAAAAAATGGGGCCGGACACCCTTCCCTGACTCAGCTGTTGAGAGTGTCAGGCCAATAAATCCCCCCTCCCCCCCCCCCCAAAAAAAGAAAATGGAACAAGTGTGTGTGCACGAGCACATGTGCGCGCACAAGCGCGCACACGCCCCGCACACACACACACACACACACACACACACACTATGCAACATAAAAAAACTACAAGTTTATCTTACAACACACCTTGGTTAGTGGAGTATTGTTTTCAGTTATATATTATACAAATCAATATTCTGCAAGACATTATGTAGTCCAAAACTTCACACAATTCACCCATCTTGTCATCAAAATTATTGATTCAAGGAATTATGATGTATGACTATTACAGACCTGTCATCATAACACTTCCCTTTCAATATATTTGGTCATCTTTCAAATAATCATGGTTTTATAATATTGGATACAATATTTTAGATACACTGATACACAAAGTACTGGCAATTAATTTTGTCAACCAATTCACCATCACTGCTGCAAGCAGTGTTAATTCATTCATGAAAATCAGTCTATGCCTCTGTTTATTATGAGTAGCCAGATGTCACTTCAGTCCAACAAATTAAAGGAACTTCTTCCTGCAACTTTACATCTGGCACAACACTAAAAATGAAAGTAGGTGGGAGTGTGGTCCTTAAGTGGGAGAGAGAGTAGTCTCTCAAACATGTAACTGATAACCAGAAACCCAAACCATGGTTTGACATAATGCAATTTATTGTGGACCAACTCAGACTACCCCATAGAGAATAATGAAGTTATAGTAAGTAACTGAGCTTTCACACACAAGTGGACAAACAGAAACTCGAATTTTTCAAGGGGTAAGAGAAAGGCAAGATGTTGGATGAATGAAGCAAATTAAGGGAAGCCAAGAGTAAATAAGATAAAAGGAGCATAGTAGAGGGGCAGTGATCAAACAGAATAATGGAAACTATGGGCATCACACCAATTTTGCAAAGAGGAAAACTTCTACCTCTGCATACAGGCTCTCTACCAGGAATGAAAAGCACCTAGATACAACTGCAATGCTCAATAATGAGTGGAAATAAATTTACAGAGTTGTGGGAGAGGCTGCAGAATACAGTTGGTCACCACAGTCCAATTTAAATAAGATTAGAGTAGCCCCCAAGAAAGATAGGCTGAATAAATGGTGAGGACTATGACTCCTAAAGAGGCATTGACCAAGTGCAAGGGAGTGGGTACTGACCTAAATACTAAAAGGTTTTTAGTGTTGTTATAGCTGAAATCAGTGATGTCCTTTACATTGGACAAGAAAATTACAAAAGCATATGGAATGCTATTAAAGTCAATGAAACAACCTATTATATTTTTTTTATGTAATTCATAAAATAAACCATCTCACAAAATATTTGTCCTAATGTCATTAGTTTAAAAAACAAACAAGAAAAAATTAAAAATAAACATTTTGAAAAACAAAATTTATTAAAAATTTAAATACATATTAAAAATTTAAATTTAAAAGACATAAAAAAAAAAAAATTATTTTTATAGGGTTGCCAATTTGACAAAAAAACACCATTTTTTTTAAATTTTTTTTAAAAAGAAGTCTTAAGCACAGCTGTGCAGGGCCCAAAGAAATTTCAAAAAGGGTTTTTTTTTTTTTTTTCCCCCTTTTTAAAACACAAATTTTCTTAAAATTGAAAACGGGAAAAATTAAAAACCATAGAATAATTTTTTAAAAAATTACATAAAAAAAGAAAGTTAAAATGAAAAAACTGTAAAATAAAAGACAGTTTGTTTTTTTTTTTATTTTTTTTTTTTTTTCCCATATTACAATTTTTGAAAACATTCCCAAAGACCGCACACCCCATATATTAAAATATCGTCCATTTGTTAAATTTTCCCTTAAAAAGGTCTTATTCAATGTTTATTTTAAATAAAAAAATTTGTAGTTTTATAAAGGGCCATGAAGGGGGTGGTGATCTTTTGCCACACATTTATATGAAACACAACCAATTTTCCCTTTTGGATGGACATTTCCGCACTTTGTTTATTCACTAAATTATCACTTGCAAACATGTACTAATAAAACCTTTTTTAAAAAATCTTCCCAAGAATCTTTGCAAAAAAATGTCAAACTTGTTATAAAAATAACAACGAGTGTCCGGGGGTGAGCGCAAGAGAACCCATCAGAAAGAACATTTTAAAACCCAGGGCCCCCAAAATGGCAGCCCCTTAGCATCAACGGTCTAACTTGGTATTTTAATCCATTTTTTGGGAAAAGGGTCTTTCAACGAGTCAAAATTAAAAAGCAAATCATTTTTTCAAGCTATTCCACCGATGATGCGTTTTCCCAATTTTTGGGGTTGCACCACCACTTCATGCTTTTTTTGGCCTTTTTTTGGGAAAACCCCCTTTGTCGTTTTTTAAAGTCTTTATGGCTTTTTAAAACTTCATCTCTGCGAAATGCTGTGACGTATTAGAATTCTCAAGGGCCAAAGAGGCAAAAACATTAAAATATCTTAAAAATTTTGCATAAGCACCTCGTTTTCCAAACCCACAGAAACTAAAGGGTTGTTCACATTCGGGCCTTTTTTAAATTCTTCATAAACTGGAAAACAGCTTTAAAGTTTTAAAACTTTTGGCATGGGCCCCCATCATCAGCATTTTGAGCTAGGCAAGGGTAATCTTCCAAATTTCGTTTCAGGGCGGGAATTTTTCGGGGGCCCCCTTAGTTTATGATGAAGATGAGCAGAACGCTGCTTTTTTCACTGTACCAGGGGGTGGTCGCTGGTTGTGGGAAACCCCCCACTGGACAACGGTCGGGCCGGCGGCGTAACTGAGGGTGCCTTAGTATAGGGATGTGGGTTTTTCTTTCACCCACGGCTGAATTTAAATCAATGATCGTAATCACCATTTTGTCCAAAAAAAAAAATGAAAAGTGTAAAATTTTTTTGAAATATAAAACCCATTTTAAAAAAACACTATCTAAATACCTTTAAAGGTTTATGTAATTTGTGCATTATATAAACCCAAAATATCTATCTCCTTTTCCTGTTCAACCAAAACCCACCTACCTCCCCCTCCTCTCTATACATCTCTCCTCCCCTCTCTCTCTCTTCTTTTCCCTTTTCTCTCTCTCTCTTATACAACCCCTCTCTCTCCCTTTTACCCTTTTCTCTCTCTCTATAAAATTTTTCTCTCTCTCTCTATACATTCTCTCCCTTTTATTTCATCTCTCTCTTTTCTCTCTTTTTCAAAATTTTCTCTCTCTCTCTATACATTTTCTCTCTCCTTCTCTCCATTTTCTATACATTTCTTTCCCCTCTCATACATCTTCTCTCTCTCTCTTTTTAAAAAATCTTCCCTCTCCCCTCTCTAACCAAAACATCTCTCTCTCTCTTTTTCTCTCTTCTCTCTCTCTTCTCTATACATCTCTCTCTCTTTTCTCTATACATTTCTCTCTCTCTATACATCTTCTTCCCCCTCTCTATACTCTATTTTTCCTCCCCTTAAAACCCCCCTTTTTTTCTCTTATAAAAATTTTTCTCTCTCTCTCTATACATTTTTTTATCTCTCTCCCTCCCTCTTATACATCTCTCTCTCTCTCTCCTCTCTCTCTCTATACATCTATCTTTCTCTCCCCCCTCTCTATACATTTCTTCTCCCCTCCTCTCTATTTTTTCTCTTTTCCCCCTCTTCTCTTATACATCTTTTCTCATCTCCCTCTCTATACATTTTTTCCCCCTCTCTCTATACATTCTCTCTCTCTATACAAACTATCTCTCTCTTTTCTTTCAACATTTTTCTCCCCCTCTTCTATACTTTTTCTCTCTCTCTCCCATAATCTTCTCTCTTTCTTCTTCTCTTCTCCCCTCCCTCCTATAAAATTTCTCTCTCCTCTCTCTCTATACATTTTCTCTCCTCTTCTCTCCTCTCTCTATAAATTTCTCTCTCTCTATACCCCTTCTCTTCTCTTATAACAAACTCTCTCTTTTTACATCCTTTTCTCTCTCTTCTATACATCTTTTTCTCTCCTCTCTTTCCATCTCTATCTCTATCTCCAAAAATTTTCTCTCTATATATCCCTCTCTCTATACTCCTCTCTTCTTATACATCCTCTCTCTCTCTATAAAAATCTCTTTTCCCCCTCTATAAACATCTCTCTCTCTCTCTATTAAACATCCCCCCACTCTCTAAAAACCCCCTTTTCTCTTCTCTCTCTTTTCTTAATTTCATCTCTCTCTTTTTAACAACTTTCTCTCTTTTAAAATTCTTTCCTTTAAAAATTATTCCCCTTAATTAATTCCTCTTTCTAAATTCTTTCCCCCTTTTTTTTCCCCCCAACCCTTTCCCCTTTAAAAAAATTTCCTTTTCCCTTAATCTCCCCTTTACACCACTTCCTTATAAAAAAACCCCCCCTCCTTTTTTTCTTACAGTTTATGGGGTTTCTGCCAATGCTATTGACGCTTTTATTAAAAATTTGTATAAAAGTACCTTCGGCGCTTGTTAAGAAGCGAAATTGAATGGATTTCATGTTTAATTTTGGGGTCCACCCCAAGCCATTTAAGCGCATATTTCAAAATTAAAAAAACCAAAAATCCAAGACACTTCCATCCCAAGCATTTGGGAAAAGGGATTCAACCTAAACACTAATGTTAAAAATTTAAAATAAGACAACCAAAGAGGGGTTGGGGCAGGAAAAAGCAAAATTTATTCACTTTTTTTAGCTAGGTACATGTTAGTTTTGAAAAATTAAAAAATTGAACATATATATTAACCACAAAAATACTGGGTAATTATTTTAAAAAACTGTAAAAAAAAATTTTCTTATGGGTATCGGTTGTTTGACAATATTAAAATTTACAGCAAAGGATTTTTACCCTCCTTTACTCATTTAAAACCTAGCTCTCCTAAGGTATACTCCCACCAGAAAGCAAGCGCACCCAACAAAAGGGGTACCACATACTACAAGCAACAGGAATAAATGTCCCATGTCTCTCCCCCCTAGGGAATTGAACCAGAGCTCCTTCGGGGGAACCCAAGCACTACCCTCTTTTGTAAGTTCCAAAAGATTAGCTATGGATACATTTTAAAATACGGGATCAAGAAAAAAAGCCCTTTGGGGAAAACTAGAAAAAATTTTAAATTTTTAAATATACAAAAAGCTCAGCTATCTAATTTAAAACAGATTTCTAATAACAGTTCAAGTAATAAACCATTTCATTTTAAAAATAAAAACCCCCCGGGAGATGCCACACCCTTAAAAAAAAAAAACTTTTTGAAAGACATAACAAAAGTATTTCCCCAGCAAAAGTAGAAATAAAGAAAAAAGAAAAAGGGAATAGAAATTTTTAGATGGGGAAAAACAAACTTAAAAATACAAATTCCTATAATAAGACAAACTGAGCAACGGACACGGTTGGTTTGTAGATGGGAAATCTGGAACAAAATTATAATCAAAAAGAAACGCTAAACCTTTATACTCTGGGAAAACACATTAACAATACACTTAAGTTCACACTTTAAAGTGTTTATTATTGTTTTAAACAAAAAATAAAATTAAACCATTTAATAAAAAATAAAAAAAAAACTTAGTTTTAAAAACAAACTTTTTAAAAATAAATACTTGGGGGGCCCCTTTCACCTGAGAAAACTGCAAAAAATGCCCTTTTGTCTCTGAAGATCTACCAAAGAAGAATGAAAATAGTTTTTAAAGGGAAACCGAGCAGGATTAAAACAAATAAAAAAAAAAAACATAAGGGCAGCAATGCATGTACAGAAAATTTTGACAAAATTGTTTAAAATATCAGACAGTAATCACAATTACGACAGTGCAAGGAAATTACAAATCAAAAAAACTCGCTACAATAAAAAATTTATAGCATATGTCCATTTCCAATTAAAAATTTTCTCGCAACATTTTTAAATTTACACCAAAAACCAAAAACCTTTCAAAAAAATCTGACAGCGATTTTCTTTAATACTGAAGTGGTGTATCCCAAATCAATTCACTTTTTAAATTTCGTAAAGGGAAAACCCATTTTAGTAGTCCTAGATTTACTAAAAAAATTTCCCCTTTTGAGGGCAAATTTCTTATTACCTTGTTGGGTGGCCAAATTAAAGGGTTAATAAACTTTTTTAATATAAAGAAAAAGATAAACTTTACAAGATGCAGCAGGGGTTTTAAAAAAAAAAAAAAAGTGGACATCAAAAAAGGCCCAAAAACATGCTGCATAGTACTTTTCAAGTTGAAAAAAAAAAACATATAAAAAATTACGGCTGAATGCACTTAAAAATGCCCTCACTGGCCAATAATAGGAGCAATACGTTAAATACAACAAATGGATACAGAAAAAGTAATTATTTTTCTAATCACCACTGGAAAGAACAGGCAGCCAGAACTGTAAACTGAGAAAAAGTAATGCTTAAAGTATATCTGAAAGACTTTCTTTGCAAATACAAGCAGAATATGGAAATAGGATTCAAGAAAAAGCACTAAGTAATGCATGTCTACAACCACTGGAAATTTTAAAACACATAATTAATCACTGGAGATGTTAAGACAAACTATAGCCCTGCACTTTAACTAAATAACTATTAGACAATCACAAACGAGTACTGCACTCTCAGACTTTCTCACTGAAAACCAAAAGAAAGCACACATTTACATTACCATATAAAGCTTTAGTCATCTATAACATTCATTAAAAGAACTGTACTCTTACAGACTAAAAACCAAACAACAGCTTAAATACTCGCATGATGATCTACCATATATTTTGGCCAAATAGAGGTTATTATTCAGCAAAGCAAGCTAAAATTCTCCTAAGATAATGAATGCTTGATAAAAAGATACTCAAGGCGTAATACATATCCTAAATTACAAAGAAACTAGGAAAATGATTAACAAAAGCTTTGATTATTATTATTATTATAATCAAAAAGAAGAAAGAAGCGCTAAGCCACAAGGACTATACAGCGCTGCAGGGCAGAAGGAAGCGAGGGCAATCAGGTGGCAAAAGGGAGATGGATGAGTAATAGGTTACGGATAACACGGGGTAGTGGATGGTGAAAGGGTAAAGGGCAGCAAGAGACTTAACTAGAAAGGGCTGAGGGAGTGCGAAAAGTATCATCAGAGTTGGTGGAGTAAATCAGTAGTTGTCAAGAAGTCAATGAGAGAGTCAGGATTAAAGGAGGGTCTATCAGCAAGAAGGAAGGTAAAGAGAGAGTAGTAGAACGAAGACGACGTTGGAGGTAAATTCTGCTGCTCGTTGATTAGAGGGCAGTCTAACAGAATGTGGCTAATTGATACTGGAACTTGACACTGCTCACAGAGAGGAACAGGGTGCCTCTCCATGAGATACCCATGATAAGACGAGTGTGGCCAATGCGAAGGCGGAGAGAGTGGTCTCCCAACCTCGGCACTGATGACAAGAAGACGGCCAGTAACCTATGCTCAGTTTAATAGAATGAAGTTTGTTACCGAGCAGAGTTGACCAACGTTGTTGCCAACGGGTGCGAAGGTGGGTAGCTATTGCAGCAAATTAGTCAAGAAATGGAACACCTCGATAGGAAATCGGTAGGTCATGTACTGCTGACCGCGCAGCAGTGTCTGCCTGTTCATTGCCCTGTACGTCGACATGACCAGGGACCCAACAAAAAACAATATCTTTATGTTTGGTAGAGATACAGCGTAGCCAAAGTTGGATACGGAGAACTAGGGGATGAGATGTATCAAATTTCGTAGAGCCTGTAGAGCACTAAGGAGTCTGAGACTACTATAAATGATGACACAGGCATAGATGCGATACGAATAAGTGCTGCAAGAATGGCATACAGTTCAGCAGTAAAAATGCTAGCTGAAGATAGTAAATGCCCCCGCATGACGCTGTCCGGAAACACTGCTGCGAATCCGACGCCGTCTGAAGACTTAGAGCCATCTGTGTACACAGCGGTGGCATGAGAATGGGAGTGGAAGTGATCAAGAAAAAGAGCGGGAAGCCACCGTAGGCATTGAGCTTTCGAGTAAGGAGTGAGAAAGAACAGACCCGAACAGCTGGAACTTCCCAGGGAGGTAGGGAAAAGTGAGATGCTACATGAACATATAAAGGTGGTAACTGAAGGGAAGACAAGAGTGAATGTAGGCGAAGAGAAAAGGGACGGAGCAAACAGGGGTGGCGAACGAATAAAGAATGTCTACTAATATCGTGACCATTCTATAAATGGAAGGATTGTGTAGATCGTGAGAGCGTACATAGTAGCGAAGGCAATGGGCATCACGGCGATCAGACAAGGATGGAACATTCGCTTCTGTAAGAGTCTCAACAGGGGAAGAGCGAAAAGCACCAAGGCACAAACGTAATCCTTGGTGATGGATAGAGTTAAGGCTAGAGAGAGTAGCAGGAGAGGCCGCGGAATAAATCTGGTCACCATAATTGAGTTTCGATAAAACGAGGGCTGAATGTAGGCGAAGCAGAGTTCGACGATCAGCTCCCCAGGAAAGATGAGCAAGGGTTTTAAGAAGTTTAGCCGGCTGTGACAAGTTGCCTTCAGAGAGGAATGTGAGGTTTTTAGGATAACCGATGGTCAAAGAGAAGGCCTAGAAACCTGACTATCACATTCGGGGATATGGGAGCCATAGAGATACAAAGGATGATCGGAGATAACAGAGCGTCTACTGAAAGAAAATTTGGTGAGTTTTGGTACTTGAAAATTTAAACCCATGCATGGTGGCCCAAGTGGAAACACGGTCGACCGCATGCTGGAGAGAAACTGCAATAAGGTGACAGTCAGTGCCTGCACAAGCAATAGCGAAGTCATCAACAGAGTGATGACCAAATATTGGGTGGAAGAACAGAGGCCAAATCATTTATAGCAAGGAGAAAAAGTGTTGTGCTTAGAACACATCCCTGAGGGACACCTTCAGCTTGGACGAAGTCCAGGGAAAGAACATTACCGACTCGAACACTGAATGTGTCAGTTAAAAAGTTCTTAAGGAAGGATGGTAGATTGCCTCGGAGGCCAAAGGGAAAATGGGCCTGGGCCAAAATATTATACCTCCAAGTTGTGTCATATGCCTTCTCAAGGTCAAAAAATATGGCAAAAAACTGAGTGATTATTCGCAAAGGCATTACGAACATACGATCCAAGCGTAGCAGGGTCTATGGTAGAACGCCCCTTTAAACGAAAGCCATATTGACTAGCGGAGAGACTGTTGTGTGTCTCTAAATACCACATTAAACGTCGATTTACGAGACGTTCCATCACTTTGCAAACTGCACTAGTAAGAGCGATGGGCGATAGTGGGAGGCATCATGTCCTGTAGTACCCGGTTTACGGAAAGGGAGAACAATGGCAGATTTCCACAGCTGGGGAAGAACTCCTTGTGCCCAAATAAGATTGAAGAGTGTAAGAGGACTACAAGGGCTGACCGATGTAAATGTTGTAACATACGAATATAATGTCGTCAGGCCCAGCTGCCGATGATCGGCAAGCTGAGAGCGTTGCCTCCAGTTCTTGAAGTGTAAAAGGCATATTATACTGTTCTACTCTGAGAGAAGAGAAGTCCAAGGTACTAACTCTCTGGCAGACTTTGAGGAAAGAAACGAGGGGCATAGATGGAGCCCTCGGGAAATACGGACCAGATGTGTGCCAAGTTCAATGCAACGTCGAGAGGGTTTGCTACATCAACACCAGGACCCGTAGAACAAGAGCAGGGTCAGGAGAATATTTACCACTCAATTTCCTCACTTTTTTCCAGACTGCACTCATAGAAGAAGCAGAGGTGAGGGTTTGGAAACAGTCTCGCCAACAAGTGCGTTTAGCTTCACGGATGACACGGCGAGCGATCGCACGCTTCTGCTTAAAATCAAGAAGCCCTCTCAGCGGTTCTATTGTACCGGTACCTGCCCCATGCAGCACGTTTCAAACGTACTGCACGAGCACAAGCAGGAGACCACCAAGCACGCACTTCTGAGAATGCCTGCTGAGGTTTGGGGTATAGAATGAGAAGCTGCGGTATAAACTGACGTCGAGAAGATGTGTAGGAGCTCGTCAATGAGGATGAAGAAGGAACCTCACTAAAAGCAGTGAGGTGTGAGTAAAGATCCCAATTTGCCCGATCAAATTGCCAGCGAGGCTACGGAAAAGTGGTGAGTAGGAAGGAGAAGTAAGAATGATCGGAAAATGATCGCTGTCATGTAAATCTGGTAGAACAGACCAGGTGAAGTCTAGTGCAGTGGAGGAAGAGCAGACTGATAGATCGATGTAAGAGAGAGTATGAGTACGAGGATCAAAATGGTGGGAGTACCCATATTTAAAACATGGAGGGGGTGAAGGCGAGAAAAGCCTCCAACTGGATGCCACGCGAGTCACAATGAGACCCCCCCCAGAGGAAATGGTGGCATTAAAATCACCAAGTAACAGAAGGGGTGGCGGTAAGGAGAAACAAGAAAGGCAAAGTCGGGGATAGAAATGCCCGAGAAGGAAAAGATATAAAGAACATATTGTAAACCACTTATTCAAGTGGATACGGGCTGCAGTGTAATGCAGCGAGGTATGGACAAATAGTTGACAGTACGGAATATCATTGCATAGAAAAGGGCACTTTCATTAAAGGTCCCATCTGAGAAAGGATCCGAAGAATACAATAAATTATAGCCTAGATAAGTTGGAAAACAGCCGAGTGTAATTTTGGTTCTTGAAAGCAAGCACCAACAGGGAAAACCTGGAAAGCAACATCTGAAGCTCACCCCGATTACCCCTGAGGCCGCGGATATTCCATTGTAAATAGGCCATGATTGGCGATGAAGAAAAAAACCAGGAATCTGTAGGTAAAGGCACCTACGGACTAGAGGGGTTAGAAAAGTCAACGTGTGGTGGCATTGGAAGACGTTCAAGTACGAAGGAACGGAGCGTTGCGAAGAATGGGGTTGTGAAGATGGAGGAGAGGGAAGAGAAGGAACAGGAAGTGAATCATGTCCATTGAAGGTTAGTCTCTGCAATATATTCTGAAATGGCTTCAAGTGTTTCTGAATTAAAGATGTATGGGAGACCATATTGGAGATAGAAGGAGGAGGGTGAGTAAAGATTGGGACAGTAATGGACTGTACCAAAGTAGAGGGGGAGGGAAGAGTGTAAGGGACTGGAGATGAAGTGTGGGGGAGGGGGGGACAGAAGAGACAGAAACCTGGGAGGTTGGCAGAAGAGGAAGAAACTTGGGAGGGGACGGGGGTGGAAGGCATAGTACGAGGAGGAGGGTGAATCTCCACACTTGTAATAGAGCCAGAGAGGGGAAGAACTAGGTACAGAGACTGGAAAGGTAAAGTGTGGAGGTGGAAGAAGGGAAGGAAGGGGCAAAGAAGATTTGAGCAATGTGGATTTTTTGGACTTCTGAGTAGATGGGCGATTGGTATTAGGTGTCGTACGAGGTCTTGTCGATACTGGGGCTTGTGAGGAAGGACGCGAAGATGCGAGAACAGACTGAGTTGTAGTCGGGACGTCAGAGCCAAGGACAGCAAAAGGATTAGATGCCATAGTGGCTATGGGAGGGGTAACAACAGAGGAGGCTGCAGAAGATGGGACCCCAGAAGTGGGGGGATGTTTGGAAACACGAGAATAAGAAACACGGGGTAGTCTCCTTGGAGGTGGAGATGAGTAACTGCCATAGCATAAGGGAGACCTGCCTCTGAGGCAACGGATTTCACGTTCATTTTAAGTAGACCTGGCAACGGCGGGAGTACGAAGGTGAGCTTCATTACAATTAAGGCAAGATGGAGGTTGACTGCAAGATGTATTAGAATGGTCGTCGGGACCACAGACTGGGCATTCGGCCATAGATCTGCAATATTTCGCTGGGTGACCAAAATGCCAGCAATTTCTACATTGTTGCGGTGTAGGTATCACCTTCGAACTTGTAACCGATGTCCCGCGAACATATACAGAGGATGGGAGTTCTCGGCTGTCAAAAGTTAAACGAGCCACATTGCAAGGGTAACGTCTCCGCCCCCGGGCAGGAAGGACACAAGTGTCTACTTTGAGGAATGGGAGATCCTGGAGTTCCAGCTGTTCAAAAATGTCATTGCAACATGACTGGAAATTCTGTTGGACTATGGTATGGGGCAGAATGACAGTACCACTACAAGAAATTTAGAGAAAGATGTTTTTCAATAGTGATAGAGTAGTATCGATATTCGAAAGGAGAGAAAGATCATGAGCTTGGGTAGCATTCTGGACAGTGACGATGCGCATTCTTGAGAGCATGAGATGAAATATTCTACCAACATGACGCAGGAGCGCTTTGCCAATACTATGGTCAGAAAGGTAGGCAGAAGAAGAAGTCGGTCTTAAAGTAAAGAATTTAGTCCATTGTGTGGTCCGAAACTGAGCGTGGAAGGGAGTGCTTGACGTGTCGGTCTTTTCCGAGTAGAATGGGAAGGTAACGAAGGAGCATCATCAGGAGATTGACGTTGGCGTTTAGGGAGTACGACCGGAGTTGGTCCGGCGTGAAATGGGCGGGTGATTCAAAAATTGCCGTACCGTAGAGGGAGAAGCCGGAAGCATAGTCAAGGAGAGCGGAGTTCAGACAAATCGAAGGAGTCAGTCGAAGCCCTGGTACCTGAAGCGGGTGAGGAAGCAGCACCACAAGAGGTACAGGGGCATCAGGAGTGTCCGAAGAGTGGTCTAAACACAAGGCAGAGTCAGAAAAGGGGTGCGGTATCAAGAAGGGGCCCGGGGTAGTGGGTTCATGGACTAGGGCTGCCATGGTTTAGGTTACTCCTTTGCTTTTTGTTTTTAAGAAAAAAAAAGAAAGAAAAATAAATAAAAAAAAAAGAATAAAAAAAGGGGGGAGCAGGGATGAATAGTTCCCAGGAGGAATGAAAGGGCCAGAAATCTCCCTCCGCACCCAAGAGGACCTCAACACTGCTAGTAGCGCAGATGCAGCATGGAACCCGTGCCATACCCTACCCTTCATGCCAGTAAACCAGCAATCCGGGATAGCAACCTCACATCTTGCCGAGCTATCCTCGGTGAACAAAAAGAGAGGGCGGCCGGATATCCGCCACAAAGCATACCTCCTTCGGCTACCACCCCCGGACTCCGAAAGGTGGCTTCCAGAGATACACCCGTCGCCCGAAAGACACCCAAAGCTACTCCGGGATACCGGAGAGGGATCGGGACATCCCCAGCAATCCAGATTCCACGGCAAACTACGCCACTGCCAAGAACCTCAACGGAATTGGGGTGGACCCCCGTGTCCTTTCCCCTACCTAGGAACTAGTGCGCCTGTGGGAGAAATCCCAAAGGCCAAAAAGAGGAAGGGCAAAAGGGAGGGGTGGGGAGGAGGAGGAGGAGGAGGAATGGAAAAAGGGGAGGATGGGATAGGGAGGGGAGAATGGGGGGTAATTAGGTTCGGTCTGAGGAAGAAGACCGACAGGGCTAATTCCTCAGACCAAGAGCCTCTTCACCACGCCAAGGAGCCCCCCTTGAAGAGGACAAAAGCTTTGAGATTGCTAAAAAAACTTAAATCCCATGAAAAAGTCTTAAAGGCCTTAGGTGAGGCTTTAAGCACAAACAAAATGTTTTATGTTACATTACATAATTTTAGACACGTAAAAAAGATGAATACCGAAGGTCTTGCCTTTCCAGTGGTATGCACCTTAATTTTCCCATTCATCTTTAACACCAAATCAATATACATCGTAAATACTGTACTTATTTTGCATTCACACACAGTAACCTGATGAAGGTTCTTCTAACTACACAAACTTATAACATGAAGTGTAAAACAGTTAATGTGAAGATAAAGTTACAACATATTACTCTAAGATATGACAAACAGCAAGGAAAAAAAAAAAACAAACAAAAAATTTATTCAAATGTATACTCTAATACCAATGGATACCTACAACTTATCCTAGACATGCCTCAAAGATTAAGCAGTATGCAATTATTGAAATGCCAAGAAAAAAAAACTTATGTACTCTGCAGCACAAACAATCCAGCTAATACAGTACATTAATATTAAAGAAAATTACCCTCTAACAGGAACGGAGATTCACACAAGTCTTGATTACACCCCAACGCAAATTAGTATGCGCCAAACTTACATGAACCGCTCCGTCTGAGTATTGTGAACACTGGTGGCAGCAGAAGGCAGTATAGGGAGAGAAAGAAAACACTGAACCGTAATGAGCATTAAACGTACCAGTTACTCAAAAAACTCCTAAATAACTTATGACTGCTCAACTATTGGATCATTTACTCCAAACTTAAAATTGTTTCAACTTCATTGTTTTAAATTGTGCTAAATTGAAATATAGTGTATAAAAAATACAGTATCAAAACTGTAATTATTCTCCACTGAGCTTAAAGCCATATGGCATGAACTAGTTGAATATTCAATTTTCTTCTATTCACTAACTCGCCTAATGACCATATGTGAAATTACAGCACCGTTATTGCCTTATTAATCTTAAATTAGTCTTAAGTATGCCCAAAATGCTCTGCATATAAAGGGGCTTTTGGCATGTCCTCCAAATTGCTACATTCCTTTGTACAAACCATGTACTAATGCTAAAATAAAACTTTTGTTAGAAGCAATTGTTATAATTGCACTGCTATAGTCCCATTAACTATTGTCATATATGGTGAATATTGTTTCTGATTAATAACTGCAGTCAACACATTTTTGGGGATGACAAACTACAACCAAGGTAGTGGTTGGTAGACAGCACCACCGCAGGGGTACACCTTATGGCCAAGCGAGGAAATGAAAGCTGTAATTGTTTTACATGGTAGGATTGCAGGTTGTATTTTTGTCTCAAACTTGCAAGATTTCAGGTACATCTGCTACTTCTAACTTACGACTTAGATCTACACTACACATGTCATGTACCAAGCATATATACAACTCCCCTCTGTTTTTCTTCTTATTTTCTTGCAAGTTTGGTCTTGTTTATTTCCTCTTATACCCATGGGTAAATGGAAAAGAATTCTTCCTACCGAAGCCTGGCGAATCATAAAGGTGACCTATTATGCCGAGAGCCAAGGAGCTAGTAAACCCATTCTCCTGTATACATTTACCTAAAGTAAGAATGAGAAACTTTTTTTGCCGCACCGCCACAGTGGGAAATGGCATTTTTGTTGACAGAATGACAAGATAACAAATACAAAACCTGTAACTTTCAATTGATTCATATAATTTTAACATTTTGTGCATTTAATCTAATCTGAAAGAGCTAATTCAAATTACTTTATAGGTTCTTCAAACAGTAACTTTTCTACAGCAACCAAATGGGGATGATATGTAAATAAAATTACAAGTGTTTTTATGAAATATTTTATAGTAAAGAATGAATATTTTAATTTGAAACACAATAAAGAAAAAACCACACACCACACCCCACAGCACACACACACACACACACACCACACACACACACACATACACACACACACACACACACCCACAACACAAACACACACAACACACACAGCCACACACACACACACACTCACACACCCTAAACAGCCAATTACTGTTAAACCTTTGTACCTTGCTGACTGAAAAGAGTTCATTATTATTATAATCAAAAAGAAGCGCTAGATCCACAAGGACTATTCAGCGTTGGCAGGGCATGGAAGAAGCGCGGGCATCAGGTGGCAAAAGGGAGGTGGGACAGTTATAGGTTACGGATAACATCGTGGTAGTGTAAGGGGAAAGGGTCAAGGGCAGCAAGAGACGGAACTAGAAATGCTGAGGTGATTGCGACAAGTATAATCCATAAGTTGGTGGAGTAAATCAGTCATTGTCAATAAGTCAAATAGATAGTCAGATTAAAGGAGGGCCATGCAGCAAAAAGGGAGGTAAAGATAGAGTAGTAGAATGAAGACGATGTTTGAGGTAAAAGCTGCATGCTCGTTGATAGAGAGGGGTGCAGACTAAAGAATTGGCCTAAAATCGATAACTGGAATTTGACAACCTGCTCACAGAGAGGACAGGTGCCTACTTCCAGAGATACCCATGAGTAAGACCGTGTGCCAATGCGAAGGCGGGAGAGGAGAGGTCCCCAACCTCTCACTGATGACAAGAAAGACGGCCAGTAACCAAATTCTCGTGATTAAAGAATAAAAAGTTTTTTACCGGAGCAGAGTTTGACACCAACGTTAGTATCCAACTGTGAACGAAGGTGGGTATCTATTGCACGCAAAATAGTCCAGAATGGACACCTACTATTAGGAAATTGTAGGTCATGTACTGCCGACCGCGCAGCAGTGACGCCTGTTCATTGCCCTGTAACGTCGTCATGACCCAGGGACCCCAACAAAAAAACAATCTCATATGATTGGAAGAGATACGGCGTAGCCAAAGTATGGTGAAACGGAGAACTAGGGGGTGAGATTGTATCAATTTTCGTATAGCCTGTACGCACTAAGGGAGTCGAGACTACCACAAATGATACACAGGCATATATGTGATACGAATTAAGTGCTGCAAGAATTGGCATACAATTCAGCAGTAAAAATGCTAGCCGAAGAAAGCCAAATGCCGACCCGCACCGACACTGTTCAGAAACACAGCTGCGAATCCTATGCCGTCTGAAGACTTAACAGCTATCTGTGTACACAGCGATGGCATGAGAATGAGAGAGGAATTGATCAATAAAAAGAGCGGGAAGCCACCGTAGCAGTTGAGCTTTTGAGCAAGGGAGTGAGAAAGAACAGACCGAAACAGCTGGAACTTCCCAGGGGGGTAGGGAAAAGTGAGATGCTACATGAACATATAAAGGTGGTAACTGAAGGGAAGACAAGAGCGAATGTAGGCGAAGAGAAAAGGGACGGAGCAAACAGGGGCGGCGAACAAATAAAGAATGTCTACTAATATCAGTGACCATTCTATAAATGGAAGGATTGTGGAGATCGTGAGAGCGTACATAGTAGCGAAGGCAATGGGCATCACGGCGATCAGACAAGGATGGAACATTCGCTTCTGTATAGAGGCTCTCAACAGGGGAAGAGCGAAAAGCACCAAGGCATAAACGTAATCCGTGGTGATGTATGGGGGTTTAAGGCTAGCTAGAGTAGCAGGAGAGGCAGCTGAATAAATCTGGTCACCATAATCGAGTTTCGATAAAACGAGGCTGAATGTAGGCGAAGCAGAGTTCGACGATCAGCTCCCCAGAAAGATGAGCAAGGGTTTTAAGAGGTTTAGCCGGCTGTGACAAGTTGCCTTCAGAGAGGTAATGTGAAGGTTTCCAGGATAACCTACGGTCAAAGAGAAGGCCTAGAAACCTGACTATCACGTTCGGGGATACGGGAGCCATAGAGATATAAAGGATGATCGGAGATGACAGAGCGTCTAGTGAAAGTAATTTGGCGAGTTTTGGTACTGGAAAATTTAAACCCATTCGTGGTGGCCCAAGTGGAAACACGGTCGACCGCATGCTGGAGAGAAACTGCAATGAGATGACAGTCAGTGCCTGCACAAGCAATAGCGAAGTCATCAACAGAGTGATGACCAGAGTGTTGTGCTAAGAACACATCCCTGAGGGACACCTTCAGCTTGGACGAAGTCCGGGGAAAGAACATTATTGACTCGAACACGGAAATGTCTGTCAGTTAAAACGTTCTTAAGGAAGGATGGTAGATTGCCTCGGAGGCCTAAGGAGTGGGCCTGGGCCAAAATAATATACCTCCAAGTTGTGTCATATGCCTTATCAAGGTCAAAAAATATGGCAATAACCGAGTGATTATTCGCAAAGGCATTACGAACATACGTATCCAAGCGTAGTAAGGGGTCTATGGTAGAACGACCCTTACGAAAGCCATATTGACTAGCGGAGAGACTGTTGTGTGTCTCTAAATACCACATTAAACGTCGATTTACGAGACGTTCCATCACTTTGGGCAAACGCACTATAAGAGCGAGGGGACGATAGTGGGAGGCATGTCCTGTAGTAACCCGGTTTGCGGAAAGGGAGAACAATGGCAGATTTCCCACAGCTGGAGAAGAACTCCTTGTGCCCAAATAAGATTGAAGAGGTGTAAGAGGACTACAAGGGCTGACCGATGTAAATGTTGTAACTACGAAATGAATGTCGTCAGGCCCAGCTGCGATGATCGGCAAGCTGAGAGCGTTGCCTCCATTCTTGAAGTGTAAAAGGCACATTATACTGTTCTTCTCTGAGAGAAGAAAAGTCCAAGGGTACTAACTCTCTGGCAGACTTTGAGGAAAGAAACGAAGGGCAAAGATGGCCCCCCGGGAAATACGGACCAGATGTGTGTCAAGTTCAATGGCAAGTCGAGAGGGTTTGCTACATCAACACCAGCGACCCGTAGAACAGGAGCCGGGTCAGGAGAGTATTTACCACTCAATTTCCTCACTTTTTTCCAGACTGCACTCAGAAGAAGCAGAGGTGATGGTGGAAACAGTCTCTCCAGCAAGTGCGTTTAGCTTCACAGATGACACGGCGAGCGATCGCACGCTTCTGCTTGAAATCAAGAAGTCTCTCAGCGGTTCTATTGTACCGGTACCTGCCCCATGCAGCGCGTTTCAAACGTACTGCACGAGCACAAGCAGGAGACCACCAAGGCACGCACTTCTGAGAACGCCTCCTGAGGTTTGGGGTATAGAATGAGAAGCTGCGGTATAAACTGACATCGAGAAGAGGTGTAGGAGCTCATCAATGGAGGATGAAGAAGGAACCTCACTAAAAGCAGTGAGTTGCGAGTAAAGATCCCAATTTGCCCGATCAAATTGCCAGCGAGGCTAGGGAAAGGTGGTAAATTGGGAAACAGAAGTAAGAATGATTGGAAAATGATCACTGTCATGTAAGTCCGGTAGAACAGACCAGGGGAAGTCTAGTGCAGTTTGGGGGAAGAGCAGACTGATAGATCGATGCAAGAGTGAGTATGAGTACGAGGATCAAAATGGGTGGGAGTACCCTATTTAAAACATGGAGGGGGCGAGAGGCGAGAAAAGCCCCAACTGGATGCCACATGAGTCACAATGAAACCCCCCAAGAGGAAATGGGGGGGCGTTAAAATCACCAAGTAACAGAAGTGGTGGTGGTAAGGATGAAACAAAAAGGTTAAGTCTGGTATAGAAAATGCTCGAGAAGGAAGAGATATAAAGAACATATTGTAAACCAATTATTCAAGTGGATACGGGCTGCAGTGTAAGCAGCGAGGTATGGACAAATAGTTGACAGTACGGAATATCATTGCGTAGAAGAAGGCACTTTCATTAAAGGTCCCATCAGGAAAAGGATCTGAAGAATACAATAAATTATAGCCTGAATGGGAGAGATAACAGCAAAGGTAATTTTGGTTCCTGTAAGGGAAACACCAACAGGGGGAAACTGGGAGAGCAACATCTGAAGCTCACCCCGATTACCCGAGGCCGCGTATATTCCACTGTAAATAGCCATGATTGGCAATGATAAAGATACTTGAAATCGCAGGCAAGGGTTCCTACGGACTAGAATGGTTAGAAAAGTCCACATGCGGAGGCAGTGGAAAAACGTTCAAGCAGTGAAGGAACGGTGCGCTGTGAAGAAAGGGGTTGCGCAGATGGAGGAGAAAGGGGAGAGAAGGAACAGAGGGTGGATCAGTGTCCATTGATGGTTTGGTCTCTGCAATATATTCAGAGATTGCTTCAAATGTTTCGGAATTCAGAGACGTCGTATGGGAGACAATATTGGAAATGGTAGGGGAGGATGAGTAAAGATTGGAACTGTATTGGACTGTACCAAGGTAGGGGGGGGGGCGAAAGGGTGGAGGGAACTGGAGAAGCATGGGAAGGGGACAGAAGAGGCAGAAACCTGGGAGGTGGCAGAAGAGGAAGAAACCGGGAGGGAACAGGGGAGGAAGGTACAGTACGAGGAGGAGGGTGAACCTCTAACTTGTAACAAAGCCATGAGATGGGGAGAAACCCGGGACAGAGACAGGGAGGGTAAAATGAGGAGGTGGAAGATGGGTAGGAGGGGTTAAAGGACCTTTTTTAGACTTTTGAGAAGTAGAGGGACAATTGGGAGGTGGTGTCATACGAGATCTCGTCGTTACTGAGGCTTGCGAGAGAGAACACAAAGAAGCGAGTTTAGACTGAGGGGTTGAAGTAGGGACGTCTGAGCCGAGGGCAGCAAAAGGATTAGATACAGGAGTGACTATGGGAGAGGTAACCACAGAGGTGGGTGTAGAAGATGGGATACCAGAAGTGGGAGGGACGTTTTTTAAACACGGGAATAAGAAACACGTGGGAATCTCCCTTGGAGGCGGAGATGAGAAACTGCCATGGCATAAGGGAACCTTCTGTCTC
>NW_026492721.1:0-20467 GCF_026875155.1 Cherax quadricarinatus
ATTTCAAAAGGGTCCTGATAGAGCCCCATTGTGACCTCTGTAATCCTGTTTTTTTGCGCTTCCACTCACAAGATGAGCATGGGTGATGAGCAGGGGTGATGAGCATGGTTGTGAGCAGGGGTGATGAGCATGGTAATGAGCAGGTTGGTACAATGAACTACAGCTCAGGTGACACAACTAACTAAACAAGATGTGGATATAAAATTCTCGGGAAAATGTAAAAAGGGAGGATGACAAGTTGATCCCAGTATCAAAACCTTCCCTATGAGGATAGACTAAGGGCCCTGAATCTGCACTTCTCTAGAAGACGTAGAATTAGGGGGGATATGATGAGGTGTATAAATGGAAGACGGGAAAAAATTTAAAGGGGATGTAAATAGTGTGCTAAAAATTTATCTAGCCTAGACAGGACTCGCAGCAATGGTTTTAAGTTGGAAAAATTCAGATTCAGGAAGGATATAGGTAATACTGGTTGGTAATAGGTTGTGGATGAGTGGAACAAACTCCAAGTACCGTTATAGAGGCCAGAACGTTGTGTAGCTTTAAAAATAGGTTGGATAAATACATGAGTGGATGTGGGTGGGTGTGAGTTAGACCTGATAGCTTGTGCTACCAGGTCGGTTGCCGTGTTCCTCCCTTAAGTCAATGTGACCTGACCTGACTACGTTGGGTGCATTGGCTTAAGCCGGTAGGAGACTTGGACCTGCCTCGCATGGGCCAGTAGGCCTTCTGCAGTGTTCCTTCGTTCTTATGTTCTTATGTTCTTATGTGACTACACACTCAACGGACTCAGTTCACACACTCAGGTCACGGAGTTCACTACCTTATCACAAGATAGGCACATGGCTTCTGCCGAAAAGAAGAGGCCACGATGCTCCATGAACACGACGGAGGACTCGGATTTGGAAATGTGGGGTGCAATTCTAGCAAAGTTGTGAGAGGAAGAGGAAGATCCTGCTCACATTGTAGCAGATCTGACAGTTCCAAAAATGGAGCCAGCGACAATGGAAACAGGGGAGGAAATAAACACCCCATCCCCCGAAAACCAAGAGGGATGGAACACTGTGGACAACAAGAAGCGCCGTCCGTCCAAGGAGCAGGCAAACCAGCTCAGCCGACCTGGCAAATTCAAGATGAAGTCTTACGGGGACCACAGAACCCACTATGGCGTTGTTTCATACCTGGAATCACGACACAACCTGAAGTTCACGATGTGGTTCAACTTGAGGAGAGAACCAGTATTGACTCCTCACAACAAGGAAATGTATACCACCTTGAAGAGAGTCATGGAGACAGATCGCTCATTCACCCTGGAGGCACTGGACTCTCGGCAGAAGTTCACCAAGGGTGTAGTGATGCGATACCCACTGATGATGCCCATCGAGGAAGTAGCAGCTCACCCCAGTGTGGTGTCAGCTCAACGTCTCAAGGCAAAGACGGCAGGCAACACACCAACCCGACAGGTCCTCATTCAGCATGTAGGACCACTGCCATCCCGGCTGAACCTCGGTTCTTGGGGCAGGTACGATGTCAGGACCTTCACAGCAGAACCAGTTCGCTGTTTCAAGTGTCAGCGTTATGGACACCTGGGTGCACTCTGTCCGAACAGAGTGTCTGCAGCCAGCACCACCCTACAGAGGAATGCATCACCAAGCTGAAAAATGCATCGCCACCCACTCCACAATGCCCGAACTGCAGGCAGAAGCACCATGCCTGGAATCCTCGATGCCCCGAGAGGCTCGCCAGAATTCAAGGAGTCTGGAAGACGCCAAAAACTCGGCAACAGGCTACGACGGATCATCACTCTCAGCAAACGATGGGTGCAGAGAACCCTGCCATGCTGCAGATCTCTCAGCAGCTAACCCAAGTCAATGCCTAGGAATTCCCAACCCTCGAAGCCTCAAAAAGGAGTCAAGGTCAAGAACCTCCTGCGCCCCTACCTCAACGAAGAAACAGAAACAAGAGGAACAGGAGGCGTCAGCAGGGTACATCTGGTCAATGTGATCAGCAGGCGGCACTAAACGAGCCTCCACCGGCCATAGCACGACAACGCAGGCACTCCTTACCCGGCACAGGCGCTTTGCAGACTCAACTGGCACCTCACCAGCAGATCCCGGCTACTCAACCTGGTATACAGCAACAGACCACGGTGCATACAATAAAGAAATCCAACCCTCAGCAGTCCCTACAGACCACAACAGCCCAGATTAATATCCACTGTTTCGAACCCAACCCCAAAGCATCCCTCACCAGGAGGATCTCGTAGAAATCATCAAGGTGTTCACGGATCTATTTGCAACACAATCAACTCCACGGAACAACAGAGCACATTCCGTCAGATGGTCAATACGCCCTGAGGTGTGCTTACTGACCGAGGAGGAGACAGTGGATGCCATGAATTTGCAGGTTCTCAGAGCGGGCAGGACTCAGTCTCCAGCTCAGGAAACAAGAGCGATGGAAAAACCTCGGTACCAAATCACACCCTCAAGGTCTTACAATGGAACATTCAGGGCCTAAGGAGCAAACAGCACCTCTTGCTGGAGGCAGTAATTCGGGATCGGGTTGACATCGTCTTGCTGCAAGAAACTCTGACTGTCCGACTATGTGCCCAAGACTACCCGGTTTTGCTGGGTATTTTCGGACCCGGGCATTCACTGCAGGGGCACAGCTGTATTTGTATCCAATTCAAAAACCTCACGAGTTATAACCAACTCTGTGGACTGTGGGGAGATGTCGAGGTACAGGCCATCCTTGTGCACATACCTGGGCGCCCATTACCATCTTTAACATCTAAAAGAACCCAAGACACACCCTCGACATTGCAGAGCTCCTTGCACTAGCACGCACTGAGTGTATTATTGTGGGGGGAAAGATTTCAACGCACATCACCCAATACTGCACTCTAAATCAGCAACAATGCGCTGGCAGACACATAGCAATGCTCCTACACGAATTCCAGAGGTAAATTTGCTAAACAATGGAGACCCCACACACCTGTTGGGTGGTGCCTCGACCTTTTTGGTCAAGACAACTCGCAGCAGGAGCCACAGGGGGAAACTCATCCTCACCTTGTCAGTGACCACTTTGCAGTGATCACCACCTTCAACATAAACAGGCCTCCCACAGTTGTGCTGCCTCCTAGATGGGACGTAAAGAGGGCCAACTGGAAGGTGTTCCAGGATTATCTTCATGACTGGTGGTCCACATACTCTCTATCTGAAACTGTGATACGGCTGAACAGGAGCTAATCACTGTTCTCACCCGACGAGAGTGCGCAATTCCAAAGAAGTACGCAGGAAGCACTCACAAAAGATGGTGGTTCTACAACGACGAGGTGCGGGAGCAGAACCACCGCATCAACTCTTTTAGGAAGCTAATACAGGCTTTACCCTACGGCAGAGAACGGGAATACTCTGAGAGCCATTGTGCACATGCCTTGCAGAGTCTCTCTCAGAGTAAAAACTGAGAAATGGTTGGGAAAGTGGTGCTCAACATTCGGGCATCACACCACCTTATCTGAGATATGGGCAAGCTCAACATAGCAACTGGCAAGAGCAAGCCGAGGCCACCAGCACACCCGAACCCATCCCAGGAAGCTGAGAAACTAGTGGAGCTTTTCACTTCCAGCCCGGGGTCTCCACTCAGCTCCCATAGGACATCCGGAATATACAGATGGATCTTCTGCCACAGCGCCAGCTAACGATACAGGCTGCATGTGATCGGAAGATGTGACTGATGAAGACCTCACGGGCTTGGGAAATCCCCACGTGCCATTAAGAACACAGGTGACACTGCCCTGGGCATCGATGGTGTTACGTACTCCATGATTGCACGGGCTGGGCAGGGGTGGATGGGAGGCCATACTAGACGTCTTACAAGTTGTGGAGGGCCAGGACACTCCAGCAGCTTGGGAAAAAAGCTACCATCGTACCATTTCAAAGCCCAAGACCCAGGCGTATGAGACCCATATCGCTGACCAGCTGCTTAGCCAAGACTGCTGAGAAGATGGTGTTAAAACCGCCTCCTATGGGAAAATTGGACCCTCTCATCATCACATAATTGGCTTCACCAAAGGAGTGGGGACAGCAGAGTGCATAACCACTCTACTAAGCCAGATTGCTGATAGTAACAAAAAACCCAGTATCGTCGTCTACCTCGACTTGAAAAGGCATTTGAACTAGCCAGCCCCACAGCAATTCTGGCAATACTAGCTCGGAAGGGGAATCAAGGACGCCTCCTGGCTTGGATAGAGTCCTACCTTAGGGGCAGGCAGGCCTGTGTCAGCTTTCAGGGACACTACTCTTCTTTAAAACCCTGGAAAAAAAGGTACACCACAAGGAGGTGTGCTCAGTCCTACCCTGTTTAGCATTCCTTATGCAGGAACTTGTGAGCCTTCCCTTTCATAGTGGTACACAGCTCCTCAGCTATGCTGTGATCTTGCACTCGTAGTGAATGGGAAAGGCAATTTAGAACGACAGGCTCGAGAGCTCTGGACCTAATTATGAAGTCTTGCAAGGAACTAGGCCTCAAAATCTCGGCCGAGAAATCTCTTGCAATGAAAGTTCAAGGGACCAGAAAACCCGTGAATAGATTACGTTTCAGGATATAGCAACTTGAGTGGGCAGGCTCCTACCTGTACTTGGGAATCTACATTGATAAAAAGCTGACCTTTCAGAAACAGGCCGAGTATGTCAGGTCCCCGTGCTCTACTCAGACTCAACGCCATGAGAGCCATGACGAGGCACCGTGCAGGGGCAAGCAAAGTGTACTTCGCTTGTACTATATACAAGCTATACGCTGCTCATTGACTACGGTGCACGGCGTTAGCTCATTCTTCCCAAGAGCAGGCAAAGGGTGGAGGTCGTACAAATCAGGCGATAAGAACTATGCTTGGGGCCCCCCATCTGGACCAACACAGTATTGTCCAGATCTGAGGCCCGGCTTCCTTCCTTGGCTGACAGAGTAAGATACATAAACGCCTGCAAAGTGGCCACGATTCTGCACCAGCAGCAAGGTACCCCACTAAGGAGATGGATATTGGCAACCATGACACAAGATCCCACACTCTTCACGGACTACTCCTGGATTCGTTCGTTTTGTGCTGCTGGGCGGAAGCTGCTGCCTATACAACTACTCCTTGAGAAGAGTTGTGACCTTCCTGTTGCTGGGTACCATCCACCACCTCCCTGGCACCCAGATCTAGCCGATGTTTGCATCATGCAGCTACCCATCTCTAAGCATCTCTGCAGTCAGAACACCCTCACCAATCATGCTGAGACAAGCATGGCACTGGCAGAGGGAGGCACATGTGCAATGTATTTCACAGATGGTTCTGTCGACCCTGACAGGAAGAGAGCAGCAGCTGGACTGTACCACAATGGTCACACCCCAAGGCTGGCGACTCCCTGACCACTGCACGATCCTTCAAGCTGAGCTGGTGGCGATTCGCAGGCATTGTCACATGCCCCTACGACATCGACTCGACCTGTCATACATGTTGATTCCACCTCTGCAATCAATGCCTCTCCCCTCCTCAACCACAGGACAATGTTCACCTAATCACATCGATCCTGAGCATAATGACAGCCTTAGAAGTTCAGGGTAACAGATCGACATTGAACTGGATCCCCAGCCATACTGGCATCCGGGGAAATGAGGCGGCAGATGATGCAGCCAAGGCAGCAACAGACTATCCACATGTTGGGATTACGCCCAATCAGCCTACGACAGACCAAAATGGTGGCTGCCAGAGCCATGAAACTTATGGGGAAGGTCTTAAGTGATACCCGATCTCAACAGTGGTACCGAGCAGCGACTCAGGGAGAACCCCCTCCGTATGATAGAAGCTGGTCCAGAGCGCAGTGTACTGCCATCCTTCGGCTTCGTTTGGGGGTTTCCCACAGCCAAGATGATGGTAGACCCAAAGGGTGAGGAGGAGATGTGCCAGTACTGTCAGCACGTTTGTTTTAACGGCCCCTAAACACTATCTTCTGGAGTGCGAAGTTACTGAGACGCTCCGCAGGCAACTAGGAGTGATATTCCCTCCCGAAGAGGACCCAGAGATGACTGCGGCCACACTAGTGTACCATGGAGTCAACGAACCAGACAAGCTGTTACCTGTGATAACGACATATCCTCCTCCTCGCTAGTGTCCATAGTTAGGAGTACATACGGTGTTGTTGCTTATGAGATGCACCAGTTGAAATGACCAGAAGAGTGCTTGAGCAGCATATGTCGCATCATTGTAGAAACCTTTCTCCCTCGGGAGCCAGAGACGGGTCATCGCAAGATTGAGACCCGTGCCAGGACTACGGTCTTGGCGAACATTATACATACTTGAGATGTGTGCGCACACACACTGGATTGTGAGAAGCAAGTATTCTATATGACTGAAGTGGACATGGATCACAGAGGCATGTACCCATAGACAAGCAGGATAACAACGCTACTGGAACCTTCAAGTTTGAGAAGCAATATCCACGATGATTTATGATATGAGGAATATGTAGGTACGCGGGGTTGGCGGTGATGGTGTGATGGTGGTGGTGTGGGGTTGGTGGTGATGATGGTGTGGTGGTAGTGGTAGTGGTGGTATAAAAACTCTTTCCCTCTCCCATCACCCCTCTCTTCCCTCTTGCTCTTTCCTTTCTTTTTGGCTGTACTTCTTTGTGCCTTCTCGCTCCTTCCCATTTTTTTTACCCTATTGTCCCCTTCTGTCCTTCCTCCCTATGTAAACACGCATCTTTCTCGATATACATCTCCCTCCATATCTCTCCCACCCCACATCTCCCATTACCCGGCCTTCGTGCGTCCACCCCCAGTCTATTTGCCTGGGAGGTAAACACACGCCACATTTTCTTATTGGTTTGTTTCCCCCCTTCCAGATATAGCACCAAACTATGACTGAAACGTTTAAGGAGTAAATGATGGTTTCCCAGGAGGTGCATTCTTAGTCCTCAGTGGTGGCTCAAGGCCTGACCCACGACACGTGGGAGGGCTACCTATTTGCACTTATCATCAATCTGTCATTCCATTTTGACAGCTTGTCAAAATCTTTTTGCAGAGATTTACTGTACCACTCCGCCACAACTCTCACACTGGAAAAGCTTTTCCCAACTATTCAGTTGTGTATTCAACTCATTTCCGTACACTCGATGTTTCCTCCCGTGTTAGAGAAAGTATGTATCACCTTATCTGTGTGTGTTTTGGGTGTGGTGTGTGTGTGTGTGTGTGGGGGTTGTGTGTGTTGTGTGTGTGTGTGTGTGTGTTGTGTGGTGTGTGTGTGTGTGTGTGTTTTTGTGTGGTGTGTGTGTGCGTGTGTGTTGTGTGTGTGTGTGTGTGTGTGTGTACTCACCTGTTTGTGGTTGCAGAGTCCAGTTCCAGTTCCTGACCTTCCCTTCAAATTGGCAGCTGCTGGGATCACTCTCTTGGTTTCGTGAGACTTATCTACAAAAAAGTAAAGAAAAAATAAATGGATTACCAACAATTCCAGGTTCACCTCCTTCACTGCTGGACTAAAAGAGAAAAAAAAAGTGATTTTGATAAAGTAATGAAGGGAGAGTGTCCAATCATTCTTTAATACCCAGAGTCCTGTCATTCACGCTCACATAAAAAAACCAGCTAGGGAGGCAGTCGGGTAAACAGTCTATCAGTCCAGCAGTCCGGTAAACAGTCTATCAGTCCAGCAGTCCGGTAAACAGTCTATCAGTCCAGCTAATGGAGCGGGAAAGTGTTCATACAGTTAAACATAAAAAACAAATCAAAAAAAAAGAAACAAACAATCCAATCACGCAAACAATCAGGCAAATTTGCAAACTCGACAGTTTTAACAAGAAATGTTTCAACTATACAAGGAAATGAAAAATATTTCTCATCATTGTGAAATAAAAAGCTAATTTGCTCACACAAATGTGCAAAGTGTATTAGCTGAACACTGAAAATAAATGTTCTAAGTAATCAAAATGGCAGACAAGCATGTACTTTGTGTCCCAGTTGGGAAAAATACACAGAAAATAAGCCAGAAGATGAACACACCACACAGACAGACAGGATGTTCCGGAGATGGGACACAGAAACAAGGGGTCACAATTGGAAGTTGAAGACCCAGATGAATCAAAGGGATGTTAGGGAGTATTTCTTCAGTCACAGAGTAGTCAGAAGTGGAATACCTAGCAAGTGAGGTAGTGGAGGCAGGAACCCCTACATAGCTTTAAGATGAGGTATGATAAAGCTCATGGAGCAGGAGAGAGAGGACCTGGAGGGTTTTTCCGGGATCAACGCCCCCCGGCCCGGTCCTGACCAGGCCTCCCGGTGGATCAGGCCTGATCAATCAGGTGATACTGCTGGCCGCACACAGTCCAAAAGTACGAGCCATAGCCCGGCTGATTCGGCACTGACTTAACGTATCTGTCCAGCTCTCTCTTGAAGGCAACCTAGTAGCACTCAGAGAATAGGCAGGGCCAGGAGCTGAATCTCGACACCTGCAACCACAATTAGGTGAGTACACACACACACAACACACCACACTGTGAGAACATATTTCCACTGGAAGATCACATGAATGATATTTAATAGCTCCAATTTCCTTGAGAAGTAGTTACTTAGATCTCATTTCAACGTCTAGGCTACTGAACAAATCTATACACTAAAACAGCGAACTAATTTCTATGTAAAAAAGTGGAGGAAAAAAAGACTTTTCTGTCGAAAGGAGACTTTCATTATTATGATTTTTCATTTAAACAAAAGTCTTTTTTACTCCATTATACCTCCCTGCAAATATTACAACTTCTTTATCTACTCTTCCATGTCTTTTTTTTTTAATCTTATATGCGGTCTTCGTGTCTCCTCTATCAACAAAATATGGCATATTAAGTGTTTTCAGCCTTTCTTATAGATTCATATTTTTAAACTCTGGATCTTTCTTCATCCTGTCAATGTGATTTTTTGGTGTGGTCATACAAACAACACTTCATATTCCACTTTTGACCTAAATATCGGGTGTTTGAATGCGCGTTTGTGTGTTTTGACTGTGGGAATAAATGGCTCTTCAAATCCGTCACTAACTCACATCCTTTAAAGCACTATCATCCTTTGAACTTCATTACCCACTCTACGAGCAGCAACTCTCCCACAGCCCTCAATACTAACCCTCAATATGAGACGATGAAGATTCTAGGCTCCAAGGAAGCTCAGGTAAGAAAGGTGCGAGAGGTATCACCATCAGCTGCACCAAAGGGAACACCACCACACAAGCACTAGCCAGGGCCACAAAATGTGCTGTGGTGCGGGACGTAGTCCAGGAAAAAATGCAGCAATCTTACTATCCCAGTCTGAGAAGAGGGGGCGGCGCCCCTGGGGCCAGCCCACCCCCCCCCACCCTATGCTGACCCTGCCCCCAGTTTTTCTCTCCTGTGGTGTGTTTATGTAAGTTATGTATACATTGCTCTATTGAAAAAGGTTATATATAACGAGAGGGTGTATATCAGTGTGTATACACCCGATATATCTATGTAGATACACCAAGAAGTGTATACTTTCAGTGCATATTATAAAAGCTAATATTCAAAGTTTACAAATAAAGTCCTAATGACACCTCACAATGGGCCTCTGCGGGAATGATTATATGTTTTGTACATAGTGAGTTACTTGAATCCCTATTTTAAAGATTAAAGATTTTTTTTTATATTTTGGTGAAGGTAGTTTTTACTATCACACGTGAAACCTAGCACTAACTGATGTCTGTTTTCTCGACTCTTCTGTTTACAAAACGTGAGAAGCAAATAAATGACATCTGTCAAAACTTGCAGAATAAGATGCTGGATTTTTTACTCCTGAATAACTTTTTAGATCACTCGAATGTGATAGACAGGGACTGACAGGGGCTGATAGTGACTAGATATTGAGTCATTAAAATAGCTTACGATCTTTTTCATATTATTATTAGTAGTAGCAATAGTAGTGTATTGTTTAATGGTAATATGTAGAAGATATCCTTATGCAAACTAAACCATTATTGTAATTCATAAAATATACACAACCTTTGGACGATGGCAACAATAATTACTATTTGTACAAATACTTACTTTAGGAAATATTAGCAAAAGGATTACATTTTATGTAGTTAAAAATTTAAACCCCAAAAGGGATCAAACATTCAATAACATGAGGGATCTAGAGAGGACCAATCAAACCATTGTATTCACTCACCTGTCATCCCTGGCCAATCAGGAGTCGTCACGTGACACGCTGCTCCAATCACCCGTCCTCCACAGACGGCCCATTTCAAACTTACACAGGAGTTGAGGTTCCTCCCTGGAATCTCGTGATATTATTTGTTTTTACAACATTAGCGACTTTAGGGACAAGACGAACGTGGAATGAAACTATTTCGACAACATGGAGGGATTTCCTATGGTGCAAAGCTGTGTTACCTGCGGAAAACGTGTGCAGAGTCACTTGAAGCAGGCAACGCAATATCGTGCACCATTTCCTACTGCCATAGCACGTGTGTTCCCTCCTTGCCAGTAAGTTAAGTAACCTCTGCAGAATAAATTACAATTAAGTACTCTAGGTTATTTGAGGTGCTGTGGGTTACATCAGGTTAGGTGAGGTAGATTTATTTTCACAAATTATAAAAAAAAATAAAACTGTTTTGTATATATTTACTCATGCCCAACTTTTATAAAAAAATATCTTTTGCCAAAACTTTATTAGTTATATTAAAGTATAAATTTCATTAGTTAAACTATCCTCCAATACGCATTATTGATTTTTATCATCATTATATTTATATTATTAATTATTTATTATTATTTTTTTATTCTAATGCTTGGCGCTTAACACTTAAGAGCATATTGGGAAAGAGAAGCATCATGCTTGAACTAAGGCAGAGAAAGTAGCTCCAAGTCCATGAAACCCAAAAGCCTTTCCACCGGCATCAAGTCCTCCCTTGAAAGGAAGGTGGGAATATTAAAGATACACAGAACTTGTTTACAAAGAATTGTATTTAATTTAGGGCTTGTTTTTCAATTATGAAAATTCTCTAATATTTGGGGTGTGCAATGAACCCTTTTATTTTAGGCCTATGGGGTAAAAGTTTTCTTATTTGTAACACAAAGAGGAACCCAACCTAACCCAAACTAGCTTAACCTAAGAATTTAACTCCTAATCTAAGTTAGGTTGATTTTTTTTTCCCTTTTTTGGCTGCTAAAAAAAGAACATTGCTATCCCAGTCCAAAATGTGACTTGTCCATTGCAGAACCCAAATTAATATTGGGGATTTCCATGATAACTTATCAAAAAATCTCAATAAAGCACCTAAAGTAATGATTTCCTCTAAAATATGTATAAAACTGTGCATTGGTATCCCTACAATTATGTTACCTAATGAAAATAAATAAAGATATTACTAAATGGTCAATAAATATAAATTATGAAGAAAGACTGAAAATTCAGTGATCACATAATTGAAACATCCTATCATTATTCAAGAAAATAAATAAATATTATTTAGCAACAATCAATAAGGGGGAAGCCACAATTGTAAACTAAGATGTAAACTAGTGTGTAGATCGGTTGTATCAAAAAGAGTAATGTCTGTGCTCCGCCAAAGGCCAACATTCAGTAATAGCCTATTTTTAATATCAATTTTTAAAGGAGTGGACCGGTAAGCCATCGGAAGGCCCCGGTCAGACGACTGAAAGCTCCAGTGGCGGCCCATCATGTTTACTCAAACCCGCGTCAGGTAAGTAACACTAGTCTTGTTTCTTGATGAATCTTGTCTGACCTAACCTATAAGCCTAAAAACCCGTGTGCTAGAACTACTGCAAATATTAACAAAAATTTTATGACAAAACTCCATAAATGTGTTTATCGACGTTTATGTTAGTAGTGTTATAAAATCTATTCAGGTTTCTAAGTACATTCCTATAAACATTCAGATTCATTATTTACTGCTTTCCTAATATTATTTTAATGCTTGACGCAGAGGATCAAAGTTATAGTCAGTTTTTTGTTCAACGCATTTTCTTTGACTAATTCATCAACCTTATCATGTACGAGCAGTTCAGTGTTAAATGGAATCCATGAGAATTTTATATTATTTCCTCACTCGCTGATTTTACCCCTACTGTATACCTGGTGTTTGTGTATGAATATGTCTATTCTTGCATGCTAGTCCAACATTCATTCACTCTGCAACTCAAAAGAGAAAGGAAGTGTAAATTTAGCACCTCCCACGCCCATATACCCAAGACCATCTTCGGAAATGGCGGCACCTTACGTTATGATGAATGCTCCTCAAGAAGTAATCCATCGTGAGTGAGATTTCCGAGTGGAGGTGTTGGATGGCGGAAGTCATGAGAGGGAAGCCCACCTCACTGTGTAAACACCCCTGACGCTATCATGCGTATTAACACACGTCGAAAGGAGTTTATGGGTACATATCAAGCTCCGGACAGGTTGTGTTACTGGAGTCTTCTGACACCAGTGATCACTGTAACGTACTCTTCATATTACATTATTCGTTGGTTGTTTTCTGGTATTATTATTATAATCAGGGGAGTGCAAACCAGTAGGTTTATACATCGCATGTGGGGGGATGGAAAAATTTCAGGCTCAATTCGGGGAACCGGAGCACAGATCCAATTCCCTAGATCAGATTCCCTCACCAGCGTCAAGGAACCTCCCTTGAGGGTGGTTTCGGGTAGGATTGATATTACACAAGGAAAACGTATAACTGAAAAGCCGAGATGATTGCCCTAGACCTATTTTTGTAATAACTCACATTTTTCTCTGTTATTTACCATTTTTATAGTATTGTATAATAAGTTGATTTTGTGTGTGCCGAGATTGAGGTGCTTGAAGCTCCCTTTGGGCACAGAACTACTTGCATAACGAGCAGTGGAGGGCATGGCTACATTTTGGCAAACTGTCAGGTGCAGCCTTCCCCCCCCACCCCCCCACATTACTCAGAGATCAGAAGTTAGCAATTTCTTACCGACTCAGGCATGAGTGTTGCTCTGTTTCCATTAACAAAATCCACATGCAAATTACTTCTTATCGTGTCTGCAGCCTATGTCTATGCCTTCGAGGATAAGGGGGTCACCATTCTGAACTTTGTTCTGGGTATCCGTAAATCTTCTACACTGTCATCATTTTACGTTATGATAGTATTAGACTTAATTTCTATGACGTGTCATTTTTAAGCCCAGAGCGGTGTCAGCACTAAGCATGTGTAAACTTACTGTGCCCTGCTTTTGAGAAAACCACTGTGGAGCAGTTTGGGACTAGTTTAATATTACTGAGTTAAAAATCAACACGCAGTTGTTTAATTTTCCACTAAATTGAGGGCAGTGTCGATTTTTGTCAAGTGTGAGTTGAGTCTTATGGCTGGAGCACCTCAATTATCCTCGTCCTTTCAATAGGTTGTAAACCCTATTTAAACAACAATAGATTTTTAAATTTTGGTTTTTGTGTACATAGTATGCAAATATTTTTTTACAAAAGTTTTTGATGGAGCATAAAAAGTACGTTATGTAGATTTAACCTAGGATAACCCACTAAAGTCAATGTGACTTATCACAGATTTCAAGGTGAAGAGTAATAGCCCGGCTGGGGGGGAGGAGAAGCAAACACTTCAGCCCACCACCATTGTCTTATCACATTCAGCCAATGTTTGCCCACACTTTCTCTTTCTGCACCTAACGAGACATTCTCTCCCTTTCTCTTACACCCACTTTTTTCTTGCAAAAAATAGATTTTACCCCCGATCATTATATTTGATAAAAAAATTGCATTTGCCACATATGTATACGCTGCATTGAACGACTGCCCACAAATTTTAATGACGTTTATAAGATTTTTTATACAGTTTCTAAAAAAAAAAAAGATACGCTGTGGTTACTATCATTTATTTTTTATCACATGGCCGATCCCCACCAAGGCAGGGTGGCCCAAAAAAAGAAAAACTTTCACCATCATTCACTCCATCACTGTCTTGCCAGAAAGGTGCTTTACACTACAGTTTTAAACTGCAACATTAACACCCCCTTCAGAGTGCAGGGCACTGTACTTCCCATCTCCAGGACTCAAGTCCGGCCTGCCGGTTTCCCTGAATCCCTTCATAAATGTTACTTTGCTCACACTCCAGAAAGGCACGTCAAGTATTAAAAACCATTTGCTCCATTAAACTCCTATCAAAACATGCTCACGCTGCCTGCTGGAAGTCCAAGCCCTCGCACACAAAACCTCCTTTACCCCCTCCCTCCAACCTTTCCTAGGCCGCCCCCTACCCCGCCTTCCTTCCACTACAGACTGATATACCCCTTGAAGTCACTCTGTTTCGCTCCATTTTTCCTGCATGTCCGAACCACCTCAAAACCCTTCCTCAGCCCTCTGGACAACAGTTTTGGTAATCCCGCACCTCCTCCTAACTTCCAAACTACGAATTCTTGCAATTATATTCACACCACACATTGCCCTCAGACATGACATATCCACTGCCTCCCGCCTTTTCCTCGCTGCAACATTCATCAACCCATGCTTCACACCCATTAAGAGCGTTGGTAAAACTATACTTTTCAACTTCCCCTCTTTGCTCCAAGGGCAAAGTTCTTTGTCTCTACAGACTCCCAGTGCACCACTCACCCTTTTCCCCTCATCAATTCTATGATTCACCTCATCTTTCATAGACCCATCCGCTGACACGTCCACTCCCAAATATCTGAATACATTCACCTCCTCCATACTCTCTCCCTCCAATCTGATATCCAATCTTTCATCACCTAATCTTTTGTTATCCCTTACCTTACTCTTTCCTGTATTCCTTTAATTTTCTTCTTTTGACACCCTACCAAATCATCAGCCAATTTTCTGCAGCTTCTCTTCCAGAATCTCCCAAGACACAGTGTCATCAAGCAAAGAGAAACTGTGACAACTCCACTTTATGTGTGATTCTTTATCTTTTAACTTTTAAGGTATCATTTATATATACCTTAAAAAAAACAGCGAGATAGCTTATGTTCTTATTTTTAATATGTGGGTGGGAGTATTTTGGATTTGAGAAGAACTTCCCTAGTATGGGCCAGCGGGCCTGCTGTAGTGTTCCTCCATTTTTTATAACACCCATCCCCTCTGGGCGGGTGTTAACTGCGTGTTCGACACAAATCTTTGCGATCAGTGGTCCTTTTTTCCCCTCGAAGTTGGGTGACCTTGAAATGGCGGGGGGGGGGCTGGTTAATATATTGTGATGGGGATCGACGACCCAAATGATTTCTTCATGAATAAAGCCTCAAAACTCCATAAATGCATGCCAGATTTCTGACATTACCCTAACCCCGATAGATTTCGAAAAAAGCCATTGACAACATGCCCATGCCTCAGCCCGGGCCCCAGACTCGTGGAACTCTGTTTTCATTAGAACTGCAAGAAACCCTCTCCGTGCCCTAAGTACACTATGGGGGGAGGAGCTTGGACATGGGTGAAATTCCACAGTCACTTAAAACAACGGATTTTAGCCCCACTCCATAAAGTTTGGCAGCAAAGCATTAGCTAAAGAACTATGACCAAATAGCTCTGACGTGTTTTGAACATTAAAATGGTATAAAATACCGAAGGTTGTTAGGTAAGACACATATGCAACAGTTAGGTATCTTTATTTCGAAACGTTTCGCCTACACAGTAGGCTTCTTCAGTCGAGTACAAAAATTTTGATAGAAGCAGAAAATACTTGAAGACGATGTAATCAGTCCATCACCCTTTAAAGTTTGAGGTGGTCAGTCCCTCAGTCTGGAGAAGAGCATTGTTCCAAAAGAAATGAAACAATATGGAGATGAAGTGACAGGATGGAGCCTTATATAGCGCCAGGAGGTGAGACGTAAAGGGCACAGGAGAGGTAAGAACGCAGATGTTGGGAGGTCAGGTCCCTCCAAATCCAGCCCAGTGAGAACGGCTGGATTTGAGAGGGACCTGACCTCCCAACATTGCGTTCTTACCTCTCCTAGTGACCTACGTCTCACCTTTGGCGCTATATAAGGCTCCATCCTGTCACTTCATCTCCTATTGTTTATATATGGAACAATTTCTCTTCTCCAACTGAGGGACTGACCACCTCAAAACTTTAAGGGTGATGGACTGATTACATCGTCTTCAAGTATCTTCGTTTCTATCAACTTTTCTGTACTCGATGAAGAAGCCTACTGTGTAGGCGAAACGTTTCGAAATAAAAATACCTAACTGTTGCATATGTGTCTTACCTAACAGCCTCTGACGTCCCCCATCATAAAAATTCTTTGAAAGAGTGCTAAGAAGCAGGATTGTAAAATCACCTGGATTCCCAAAATCTGCACAATCCAGGGCAACATGGGTTCAGGGCAGGGCGCTCCCGCCTCTCAACTACTGGATCACTATGACATGACCTTGGATGCACTGGAAGAAAATCAAATGCAGATGTAATTACACAGACTTTGCAAAAGCATTTGACAAATGCGATCATGTCGTAATAGCCCCTAAAATACTGCTAAAGGAATAACTGGGAAAGTGGGGAGATGGATCTTCAAACTTTCTAACAAATCGAACACAAGAGTAGTGGTCAACAGAGTTAAATCGGAGGCTGCCATAGTGAAGAGCTCTGTTTTCCCCAAGGCACAGTACTTGCCCCCATCTTATTCCTTATCCTCATATCAGACATAAACAGAGATATACACCACAGCACCGTATCAATCCTTTGCGGATGATACTAGGATCTGCATGAGGCTGTCATCTGCTGAGGACGCGGTTAACCTCCAAGAAGATATAAACAAAGTTTTCCAGTGGGCAACGGTAAACAATATGATGTTCAATGAGACAAATTCCAACTACTCCTTTTGGAAAACTGGAGGAGATAAAAGCTAGAACAGAGTATAACTACTGACTCCGGCCATACAATAGAGCGGAAAAATAATGTAAGGGACCTGGGAGTAGTAATGTCTGAGGATCTCACTCTCAAGGATCACAACAGTGCCACGATCGCACGTGCAAAGAAAATGATAGGATGGATAATGAGAACTTTCAAAACGAGAGATGCCAAGCCAATGATGATCCTTTTCAAACCCACTTGTTCTCTCTAGGGCGGGAATACTGCTGTACATTAACATCTCCATTAAAAACAGGTGAAATCGCAGATCTAGAGAGTGTACAGAGATCCTTTACTGCACGTAAAAGTTCTGTCAAGCCCCTTTAGCAACTGGGAAAACGCTTGGAACACTTGACTTGTACTCGTTGGGAACGCAGGAGGGAGAGATTATTTCATAATCTACACTTGGAAAATCTTGGAAGGAATGGTCCCAAATCTGCACACAGAAATCACTCCCTACGAAAGTAAAAGACTGGGCAGGCGATGCAAAATGCCCCAATAAAAAGTAGGGGCGCCATTGGTACACTAAGGGAAAACACCATAAGTGTCCGGGCCCAAGACTGTTCAACAGCCTCCCCTCAACATTAGGGAATTGCCAATAAACCCCTGGCTGCCTTCAAGAGAGAGCTGGACAGTACTAAAGTCAGTGCCGGATCACCCGGGCTGGGGGGCTCGTTCGTTGGACTGCGTGCGGCCAGCATAACAGCCTGGTTGATCAGGCCCTGATCCACCGGAGGCCTGGTCATGGACCGGGCCGCGGGGGCGTTTATCCCGGAATAACCTCCAGGTAACCAGCTGTCTTCACGAGGGAGTTGGACAGATCAGATGTGGTTCGTACGTTGGGTTACGTGCGGCCGGCAGTAACAGCCTAGTTGATTAGGCCCTGATCCCCCCGGGAGGCCTGGCCATGGACCGGGCCGCAGGGCGTTAAATCCTTGGAATACCCTCCAGGTGGGGCACCACTGTCTCCCCCAGCAAATCCATGGACGAAGAGCCCAGCCCACATTATCCTTAGCCCCGTCCCTCGAATTCATCTGACCTCACCTTTTTTTGATATTTGACCTGTCTTTCTACAAGACACTTTGTCAAAACCGTTGAAACCCGTTTTGGGACTAATTTACTTCTAAACTAAATAAGAAAAAAATGTGGCAATACGTTTTCTTTTACGAGTCATAGAAAATGAAGGTGGTGTTATGGAGGAGGGACCTTGCCTTCGATGATCGTACGAATTTTTTGCCAAAATTTTTTAAATTTGTTTTTCACAGAGCTGTGGAGTCGGGTGGGAAGCAATTCTTGGGTTACTGGGTCGGAGTCGGTAAAAATGTACCGAAGAAGCATATCCCCCTCTCTTTTTGTAAGTTATTTAAAATAGAAAGATTTTACTTCGATATTTATCCGCAGGGTTAGAAACCCTGGATAAACCCAATATGTCTGGCTTATTTCCGTTGGGTCCTTTTGGGTCCTCTTCCCCAGGATACGACTTACAGCAGTCTGCCCAATCCCAGATACCTACTCACTGCTACGTCAACAAGAGCAGCAGGTGTAAGGGAGCATGCCCAATATTTATCTTGTGTCGGGATGGAATCCAGGTCTTTCAGGGTATGAACCGAAGGAGCTACCATATAAAGCTATCTATACAATGGTTCTCGTGTTACTTACAATAAATTATTTTTAAACTTGTAAAATCAGTAATGAGAGCAGTTCACTACAAACTTAAGGATCATCACGTAGGTAAAGATACAGAAAAGAGAGAGTGACTAAGTATTACATAGAATGCACCACGAGTAGTGCTATTATTTTCAATCAACTAAGCGTTAAAACCCCCAAGGGTCATACAGCGCTTGTAGGCAACGAGCAATGGTGAGCTTATGAAAATACGAAAGTCCCCTAAACTTCATTTTTAGTAGATGAAAGTATCGTGTCGATAAGATCTATATTACAGTAGCTGTCGTACGTGCTTTTTTTTTGACATGGATGATAATCTGTAGTCTACCAAAAGACTGAAATAATAAAAATTACC
Organism: Cherax quadricarinatus; assembly: GCF_026875155.1. Classification (NCBI taxonomy): domain Eukaryota; kingdom Metazoa; phylum Arthropoda; class Malacostraca; order Decapoda; family Parastacidae; genus Cherax; species Cherax quadricarinatus. The sequence goes on from NW_026492721.1 coordinate 18,912, forward strand.
GTATGTTTTGACCAGTTTTACTTATAAGATTACCCCATAAGATGAATATACGTTTATATGCCTTATCTGAAGGAATACATATAGTGTGCACCGCTCCACGCCGAAATATGATGAACATTATGGCGTGTTTGACCAATAACTCACATGACTGAGGGTAGTGACATGGCTAATGGAACTTCGTCCGCGGCTCCAATTTACAAACCTCTCTATTTGTAGTGTGAAAATATCTGGATATCTGGACAGTTGGAAAGGAGCAGACACAACCTTCACTTTGCAATACACAGTTAAGAGGTCCGCTGCTGTAGATTTAATTTTATTAATTACTTGTTTAGGTTTAAAAGCTATCGACTGCATGTGAGTCATGAAAGCCGCACGTTACCTGTACGCAGTCATCAACAATGCCTTATTCCCTGAGATAGGTAATTAAGAAAATTGTCGTATGGATAAACTAAGAAATTTTACACCTTATGGGTTATAAATTTTCAGTATGAATAAACTTAAGATTTATAACCTCTTGGTGTATATTTATATACTGAGAGAGATACCTCGTTGTATATACATGGTTAACACTAACAATGTATCGTAGTAGTGAAGGCACTGTCATGAGAACTGAATATACTCACTATCATCCCCTGTACTAAAGGTGGCCGTAGCTAAATGGTATACTTAAAACCAGACCATATATGGCCCACACCCTCTGGTAATTCACAAGTCAAGTAAAATAAGGCTATTAGCCATAGTCAGGACCACTTCCTGGAGCGTCACTATTTCGGAGGCCCTTACATAAGCTCAAGCTTTTGTAAGGGACATCGTGTGGACTGTTATAAAATAGGGGGGTCAAAATTTTGGATGCTAATACTGTTGGGATATTACGCTATTAGTTCCCGTATCACCCATCTGGCATTTTGTAAACACTTTCTTGCTCTCTCCTTCACGTTGTCTCAGTTTGTAAAGTTTGACAACATAGCGCGTGGACCCAGGAGGGAGGGGAAAAAAGCTTCAGTACGCTGAACCTCTGGCTATATTTTGTAATGGGGTTTTTAAAATTGAAATTCCAAGAAAATGAACTTACGGAACGGGTGCAGTAAAGCGTAACGACGCCGGCAGTATTCATGATATTATGTTTGTAGAATATCTTTGATCTAAGAATGGTGCTGTTAATCACACAGGGATGAGGAAGAGGTGTGTTAAAATAAATGTAGCTATATGAGCAATTATATAATTTGTCGAGTTTTGAGCAGTTTCAGCACTGTTCCATCCGAGATATTTATTACTGTATTTATGAATATTTTTTTTTTTTTTGGTCTGCTTTTTGTTCTGCTGTTTCCTAATTTTAAATTATTGTCGCTTGTCCTCACCTGGAGGCTGCCTGGTAAAATAAAAAATCTTCCCCATCTTTTTTCTCGCATCAGTTGCCTATTATATGTGTTATTTTACATACGTTGTGATCTCTTTTCCATTTTACAATCCAGATATTTTTTTAATTTATTCCTAAGAAAAATTTGTGCAGGATTTTAGAGTAAATTTAATTCCTACGTTGCATAAAACTTTTTCTC
>NW_026492732.1:0-15000 GCF_026875155.1 Cherax quadricarinatus
ACCCAGGTACCTATTTATTGCTAGGTGAACAGAGTAGCATGTGACGGGAGATTTGTCCACCTGCCTCTTCACACCTGGGAATCGAAACGGTGCTCATTCGGTTGTAAACAGAGACCACCTGATCTGTTCATTCGGTTGTAAACAGAGATCAGCTGATCTGTTCATTCGTTTGTAAACAAAGATCTGCTGATATGTTCGTGTCGACTACAAGTGGGTCAGTAAGGCTGTATTAAACCTGCAACCTAATGCCATAAATACTTTAATAATTAAAATGAGGATTTACTGTGAACTTGTAATGTACGTACACCTCTCAGGGTATGTACACTTCTCAGGGTACGTACACCTCTCAGGGTACGTACACCTCTCAGGGTATGTACACCTCTCAGGGTACGTACACCTTTCAGGGTATGTACACCTCTCAGGGTACGTACACCTCTCAGGGTATGTACACCTCTCAGGTACGTACACCTCTCAGGTATGTACACCTCTCAGGGTACGTACACCTCTCAGGGTATGTACACCTCTCAGGGTACGTACTCCTCTCAGGGTATGTACACCTCTCAGGGTACGTACACCTCTCAGGGTATGTACACCTCTCAGGGTATGTACACCTCTCAGGGTATGTACACCTCTCAGGGTATGTACACCTCTCAGGGTATGTACACCTCTCAGAGTATGTACACCTCTCAGGGTACGTACACCTCTCAGGGTATATACACCTCTCAGGGTATGTACACCTCACAGGGTATGTACACCTCTCAGGGTACGTACACCTCTCAGGGTATATGCACCTCTCAGGTATGTACACCTCTCAGGGTATGTACACCTCTCAGGGTACGTACACCTCTCAGAGTATATATACCTCTCAGGGTATGTACACCTCTCAGGGTATGTACACCTCTCAGGGTACGTACACCTCTCAGGGTATATACACCTCTCAGGGTATGTACACCTCTCAGGGTATGTACACCTCTCAGGGTATGTACACCTCTCAGGGTATGTACACCCCTCTAGGTATGTACACCTCTCAGGGTATGTACACCTCTCAGGGTACGTACACCTCTCAGGGTATATACACCTCTCAGGGTATGTACACCTCTCAGGGTATGTACACCTCTCAGGTATGTACACCTCTCAGGGGATGTACACCCCTCTAGGTATGTACACCTCTCAGGGTATGTACACCTCTCAGGGTACGTACACCTCTCAGGGTATATACACCTCTCAGGGTATGTACACCTCTCAGGGTATGTACATCTCTCAGGGTACGTACACCTCTCAGGGTATGTACACCTCTCAGGGTATGTACACCTCTCAGGGTATGTACACCTCTCAGGGTACGTACACCTCTCAGGGTATATACACCTCTCAGGGTATGTACACCTCACAGGGTATGTACACCTCTCAGGGTACGTACACCTCTCAGGGTATATGCACCTCTCAGGGTATGTACACCTCTCAGGGTATGTACACCTCTCAGGGTACGTACACCTCTCAGAGTATATATACCTCTCAGGGTATGTACACCTCTCAGGGTATGTACACCTCTCAGGGTACGTACACCTCTCAGGGTATATACACCTCTCAGGGTATGTACACCTCTCAGGGTATGTACACCTCTCAGGGTATGTACACCTCTCAGGGTATGTACACCCCTCTAGGTATGTACACCTCTCAGGGTATGTACACCTCTCAGGGTACGTACACCTCTCAGGGTATATACACCTCTCAGGGTATGTACACCTCTCAGGGTATGTACATCTCTCAGGGTACGTACACCTCTCAGGGTATGTACACCTCTCAGGGTATGTACACCTCTCTGGGTATGTATACCTCTCAGAGTATGTACACCTCTCAGGGTATGTACACCTCTCAGGGTATGTACACCCCTCTAGGTATGTACACCTCTCAGGGTATATACACCTCTCAGGGTATGTACACCTCTCAGAGTATGTACACCTCTCAGGGTATGTACACCTCTCAGGGTATGTACACCCCTCTAGGTATGTACACCTCTCAGGGTATGTACACCTCTCAGGGTATGTACACCTCTCAGGGTATGTACACCTCTCAGGGTATGTACACCTCTCAGGGTATGTACACCTCTCAGGGTATGTACACCTCTCAGGGTATGTACACCTCTCAGGGTATGTACACCTCTCAGGGTATGTACACCTCTCAGGGTATGTACACCTCTCAGGGTACGTACACCTCTCAGGTATATACACCTCTCAGGGTATGTACACCTCACAGGGTATGTACACCTCTCAGGGTACGTACACCTCTCAGGGTATATGCACCTCTCAGGGTATGTACACCTCTCAGGGTATGTACACCTCTCAGGGTACGTACACCTCTCAGAGTATATATACCTCTCAGGGTAATGTACACCTCTCAGGGTATGTACACCTCTCAGGGTACGTACACCTCTCAGGGTATATACACCTCTCAGGGTATGTACACCTCTCAGGGGATGTACATCTCTCAGGGTACGTACACCTCTCAGGGTATGTACACCTCTCAGGGTATGTACACCTCTCTGGGTATGTAAAACCTCTCAGAGTATGTACACCTCTCAGGGTATGTACAACCTCTCAGGGTATGTACAACCCCTCTAGGTATGTACACCTCTCAGGGTATATACACCTCTCAGGGTATGTACACCTCTCAGAGTATGTACACCTCTCAGGGTATGTACACCTCTCAGGGTATGTACACCCCTCTAGGTATGTACACCTCTCAGGGTATGTACACCTCTCAGGGTATGTACACCTCTCAGGGTATGTACACCTCTCAGGGTATGTACACCTCTCAGGGTATGTACACCCCTCAGGTATGTACACCTCTCAGGGTATGTACACCTCTCAGGGTATGTACACCTCTCAGGGTATGTACACCTCTCAGGGTATGTACACCTCTCAGGGTATGTACACCTCTCAGGGTATGTGTACCTCCCAGAGTATGTACACCTCTCAGGGTATGTACACTGACAAAGTGTATATACACAGGGATTTATGGCTCTGGGCGTATATACATCAAATGGCATAAATCTCAGTGTATATACGCAAACATGTTGATTTCCAGATGGAACATTGATTGGAGAAAACACTACGTACACGCATACATGCACACACTTGCATACACGCACACAAACACACACACACACACACACACACACACACACACACACACACACACACACACACACACACACACACACACACACACACACACACACACACACACACACACACACACACACACACACACTTGTCAGGAAGACAGCAGCGAGTCATGGTACGTGGCGAGGTGTCAGAGTGGGCACCTGTGACCAGCGGGGTCCCACAGGGGCCAGTCCTAGGACCAGTGCTGTTTCTGGTATTTGTGAACAACATGACGGAAGGAATAGACTCCGAAGTGTCCCTGTTTGCAGATGACGTGAAATTGATGAGAAGAATTTATTCCATCGAAGACCAGGCAGAACTACAAAGGGATCTGGACAGGCTGCAGACCTGGTCCAGCAATTGGCTCCTGGAGTTCAACCCCACCACGTGCAAAGTCATGATAAATTGGGAAAGGGCAAAGAAGACCGCAGACGGAGTACAGTCTAGGGGGCCAGAGACTACAAACCTCACTCAAGGAAAAAGATCTTGGGGTGAGTATAACACCAGGCACATCTCCTGAAGCACATATCAACCAAATAACTGCTGCAGCGTATGAGCACCTAGCAAACCTCAGAACAGCATTCCGGCATCTTAATTAGGAATCGTTCAGGACCCTGTACACCGTGTACGTTAGGCCCATATTGGAGTATGCGGCACCAGTTTGGAACCCACACCTAGCCAAGCAAGTAAAGAAACTAGAGAAAGTACAAAGGTTTGCAACAAGACTAGTCCCAGAGCTAAGGGGTATGTCCTATGAGGAGAGGTTAAGGGAAATCGACCTGACGACACTGGAGGACAGGAGAGAAAAGGGGGACATGATAACGACATACAAAATACTGAGAGGACTTGACAAGATAGAGAAAGACAGGATGTTCCAGAGATGGGACACTGCAGCAAGGGGACACAGTTGGAAGTTGAAGACACAGATGAATCACGGGGATGTTAGGAAGTATTTCTTCAGCCACAGAGTAGTTAGGAAGTATAATAGTTTGGGAAGCGATGTAGTGGAGGCAGGATCCATACATAGCTTTTAGCAGAGGTATGATAAAGCTCACGGTTCAGGGAGAGTGACCTAGTAGCGACCAGTGAAGAGGCGGGGCCAGGAGCTTGGACTCGACCCCTGCAACCTCAACTAGGTGAGTACAACTAGGTGAGTACGCACACACAAACAGACACACACACACACACACACACACACACACACACACACACACACACACACACACACACACACACACACACACACACACACACACACACACACACACACACACACCACACACACACAATAATGACAGGTGAATGCCAAGGGCAAGGTGTGTACACGTAAGGCAAGATTGTGAGGGGAGGTATTATGAGGGACGAGAGGTAATGGACAGTAGGGGGAGGGGAAGGTTGAAGTTGAGGGAGGGAGAGAGGTGGAGAGGGAGGTGGGGAGGATGATGGGGAAGATGATGGGGAGGTAGGTGGGGAGGGAGATTGTAAATGAAGTAGGGAGGGAGGTGGGAAGGGAAGTGGGAAGGAAGTGGAGAGGGAAGTGGGGAAGGAGGTGGAGAGGGAAGTGGGGTGGGAGGTGGGGAGGGAAGTTGGGAGGGAGGTGGAAAGGGAAGTGGGGAGGGATGTGGGAGGTGGGGAGGAAGTTGGGAGGGAAGTGGGGATGAAGTGATGGACTTAAGGAAGGTGTTATGTTAGCAAATATACTTCCTCTCTTCCCTCCCCTCCTTCTACTTCCCCTCTTTTTCCCCTCCCCTCTTTCTACCTCCTCTCTATTTCCCTCCCCTTTTCCATCCAATTATTTTCATTCCGTCACGTCTCCCACCATAGTACGTATGCATATATATATATATATTATTGTGACCACGAACGAGTGGTATTGATCAATAACAACACTGCACTAGCCAAGGACTCGAACCCATGCAGCTTTGGCCTTCCTCATGGTGGGCGAAAACACATGACGCCTCATGTGTTTTCGCCCACCATGAGGCAGGCCAAAGCTGCATGGTTCGAGTCCTTGGCTAGTGCAGTGTTGTTATTGATATCTATACATACATACATACATACATACATATATATATATATATATATATATATATATATATATATATATATATAATATATATATATATAATATATATATATATATATATATATATATATAATAATATATATATATATATATAATATATATATATATATAATATATATATATAGTATATATATATATATATATATATATATATATATATAATATATATATATATATATATATATATATAAATATATATATATATATATATATATATGTAGATGTGTGTGTGTGTGTGTGTGTGTGTAAAATATTTTTTCCTTCCTCACCTCTCACCTCTAACTCGTTTCTCCCTCACCTCTCCCCTTTCCCTCACCTGTCCCTTATCTCACCTCTCCCTTCTCCCTTATTAGCAGGCCTCAGGGAGAGGGGGAAAATTACATAACCTGATTACCATGATCACCCTTGCTCAAATGGGATGCTGGTAGTGTTGGTAGTGGTAGTGCTGGTAGTAGTGGGTTGGTAGTGATGATGGTGCTTTTGTTGACTCACGAAATGGTAATGACACGACTGTAAACAAACCAAATTACTGACGGGGCTTGAACTAGCGACAAAACTCACTTGCCGCGAGTTCAATCCCCACCCATACCGTGGTTTGTGGCTCTTGTTGCAAGTGTAGGTGGCTGTAGTTACGGTAGTAGTAACAGCAGCATCAGTCTTACTAGCGCTGCCGAAGCTGATTCCGTCTCTTTCCTTCCTTTCGTTCCCACGAAAACTGGTCTGCGTACTTCAAGGCTCGGAATGATGCCTGCGTCTCGTAAGCACATCCACTATGCACCTGGGTTTGATACCTGGGCCAGGCGAGACGAAAGGGCGCATACCTCCTCCACAGACAGTTACATCCTCCCCTATCTCCAGTGGAAATACGCCATGGTGCCGCCTGGCTTTCTTGAGTGATGCTAGGTTAATAATCCACCACGACTCATACCCAGAAATAATGACTCCTGCTGGTTTCAAACAGTGTGATAGTCACTCTATAGTGGGATAGTCACTCTACAGTGGGACAGTCACTCTACAGTGGGATAGTCACTCTACAGTGGGACAGTCACTCTACAGTGGGATAGTCACTCTACAGTGGGACAGTCACTCTTGAAGAGAGATTATTTTTTTTAGCAAAATTGGATACACTAAAAGTATGCTGCTACACTATTGTATGTGTTAGTTACACAGTGGGAACACCAGCAGGGTGTTGCTACACTATTTCATATCGTAGTTACACAATAGGAATACTAGCAGTGTTGTTACACCACTGTGTGTGATAGTTACACAGTGGGAACACCAGGAGTGTGCTGGGAGACTTCAGTAGTGTCAGCTTGAGCTGGGGATTTCAATAAGGCAAAGAGAATATCGTCCAGCATTCTACTCCGGGTTCATCAGATATCTTCTTGGGGAAATGTGGTTCAAAGTGTTACCAACTCCATCGTGAATGCGGGAAAGTGGTGGGGGAATTCCTAGACCAGTAAGAGAGTGGAGCCGGGTTAAACAGCTGCACTTCCTTGTCCGCGAAGGATACCATTGTCACTCTGCCTTCCGAAACACCTTAATAGGCTTCATTCTCCTATGTACTGGTTATTTGTGCATTATCAGCAATATTTATTCTCCGGCACGTCCCCAGGACTGTCTCGGGGAACAATGATCAGCAGGGAATGCAGAAAATTCAATCCTCGCCTATGGCGTTGTTCTTAGAATGAAAAATTTGATACGGGATCCCTCACCTTTCTACCTTATGATTTCTATTTCTCTCTCAAATTTTGGATGGTAAAACTTGCTATGGCAGGATGGATGTTATGAGACAAGCTCAGAACCTCTGCCTGAACATCCCTGTGTCTTACACTGCCTACAGTGCGACTCAAGAGCTTAGTTCAGCGACAACATTTCCGTTGTCTTACGGAAGTTCCTGCAGGCTGAGAGTTTCCTGGACAGGAGAGTCTGGGACTCTACTATCATAGTGCTACCACCATGGTCCATGGTAATGATAAGTAATACTGACTATTTGATGAATAGGACATATATAACACCTGAGTATCTTCATTCTGAAGACGTTTCGCCCACCAGTAGCTTTATCAATTCAATGCAGAGTTATTTCAACACCTCTGTATTGAACTTATGGAGCGAAAGGTGGACGAAACATCTTCAGAACAAGTTAAGACACTTGTGCAACATCTAGTTATCTTTATTGTAGACGTTTCGCCATCCAGTGGCTTTATTAATACAGATTCTTGGACATAATTAGAAAACAGAAGAAATATATACAGAAGATGAGGTAATCATTCCCTCAGCCTTGAAGGTAGTGTTTAGAGCACCGTGGTTGTAAAGTCGGTATTGTATACCTGTCTTGCACATCTTCAGAACAGAGATACAGAGGTGTTGCACGTGTGTCTTATTCATGAGACAACGTCAGTCATATAAAACTGTGATTTTGATGAGGTTAAAATTTTATGGTCGTGTGTTTGCTTTTGCAAATTGCACAGATGTGTTCCTTGCTAGAGTCGAAACTTGGCTCCTGGCCCCGTCTCCTAGATTTTGGAATAAATGACTTCTTGAAGCTTTGTATTGAGTTTGCCTCCACCGCTGCCTCATCCAGGCCATTCCACTTTTTCAATCACTCTGAGACTAAAGAAATACTTCCTGACATTCCTAGGATTCATCTGTGTTCAGCTTCCACCTGTGTCCCCTCGATCCTGGTCCCCTTAATTCAAGTAGGTTCCCAATATCTTCCCAATCAATTAGTGGTTTAAGATCTTGTGTATTGTGAACATGTCCTCCCTTGTTCTTCTCTCCTCTAAGGTCGTCAGGTTCAGTTCCATCCTCTCCTCATACTGCATTCCTCTTGTCTGCTGGCATACCTTTGGACCTTTTAGTTTCTTCGTGTGCTTGACCAGGTGTGGGGTTCCATGCTGGGGCTGCATACATAATGACTGGCCTGACGTATGTCGTATGTACTATAAGGTTTTGATGGAGTCTTTGTGCAGATACCTTAATGATTAATTAGACACGGTACTATATACCATAATGTGTACAGATACCTTAATGCTGCTTTGAGGTTAAAGCTGTCAAGTGGCGCTGATGTTATAGGGTTTATATGTGCAGTCTGTTGATCTGTTGTGACTAGCTCCTTATCGTAGTTCTACACTTTCTTTTGTGACAGATAAGTCAACTGTAGATATAAATCTAGATGTATTCTCCTGTTTACCCTTTTTGGGGCCCAGTTCCAAGGGCTTTTGCTCTTGCGCTACCCTCCACAGGATGGTTATGAAGTTCACAATTAACTGACCACTTCGGTGGCGAAATCTAAAAAAAAATCTTCTGTGAGGACTTCTTTTCAATCTTCCAGCAATTTCTTTACATATTCCTCCTCTGTTATTCTCCGTCAGCGTCCCTTCCTCCTTCCTCCCTCATCCTTCCTCCTTCCTGCTTCCTGCTTCCTCCTTCCTCCTTCCTGCTTCATGCTTCTTCCTTCCTCCCTCCTCCTTCCTCCTTCCTCCTTCCTCCCTCCTCCTTCCTCCTTCCTCCTTCCTCCTTCCTCCTTTCTCCTTCCTCCCTCCTCCTTCCTCCTTCCTCCTTCCTCCCTCCTCCTCCCTCCTTCCTGCTTCCTCCTTCCTCCTTCCTCCTTCCTCCCTCCTCCTTCCTCCTTCCTCCCTCCTCCTTCCTCCTTCCTCCTTCCTCCTTCCTCCTTCCTCCTTCCCTGCTTCCTGCTTCCTCCTTCCTCCTTCCTCCCTCCTCCTTCCTCCTTCCTCCCTCTTAATTCCTCCTTCCTCCCTCCTTCCTCCTCCTCCTCCTTCCTCCTTCCTTTCCCTTTCCCCCCCTCCTCCTTCCTCCTTCCTCCTTCCTCCCTCCTCCTCCCTCCTTCCTGCTCCTCCTCCTCCTTCCTCCTTCCTCCCTCCTCCTTCCTCCTTCCTCCCTCCTCCTTCCTCCTTCCTCCTTCCTCCCCCCCTCCTTCCTGCTTCCTGCTTCCTCCTTCCTCCCTCCTCCTTCCTCCCCCTCCTTCCTCCTTCCTCCTTCCTCCTTCCTCCCTCCTCCTTCCTCCCTCCTCCTTCCTCCTTCCTCCTTCCTCCCTCCTCCCTCCTCCTTCCTCCCTCCTTTCCCTCCTTTCCTCCCTCCTCCTTCCTCCTTCCTGCTTCCTCCATCCTTCTTCCTCCTTCCTCCCTCCTCCTTCCCCCTCCTCCTTCCTCCTTCCTCCCTCCCCCTTTCCCCTCCCTCCTCCTTCCCTTCCTTCCCCCCCCTTTCCTTCCCCCCTCCTTCTCCTCCTTTCCCTTTCCTTCCTGTTTCCTCCCTCCTCCTTCCTCCTTCCTCCCTCCTCCTTCCTCCTTCCTCCCTCCTCCTTCCTCCTTCCTCCTTCCTCCCTCCTCCCTCCTCCTTTCCTCCCCCTCCTTCCTCCTTCCTCCCTCCTCCTTCCTCCTTCCTGCTTCCTCCCTCCTTCTTCCTCCTTCCTCCCTCCTCCTTCCTCCCTCCTCCTTCCTCCTTCCTCCCTCCCCCTTTCCCCTCCCTCCTCCTTCCTCCTTCCTCCCTCCTCCTTCCTTCTTCCTCCTTCCTCCTTCCGCTTCCTCCCTCCTCCTTCCTCCTTCCTCCCCCTCCTTCCCCTTTTCCTCCCTCCTCCTTCCTCCTTCCTCCTTCCTCCCCCCCTCCCTCCTCCTTCCCCCTCCTTCCTCCTTCCTCCCTCCTCCTTCCTCCTTCCTGCTTCCTCCCTCCTTCTTCCTCCTTCCCCCCCCTTTCCTTTCCTTCCTCCCCCTCCTTCCCCCTTTTCCTCCCTCCTCCTTCCTCCCTCCTCTCCTTCCTCCTTCCTCCCTCCTCCTTCCTCCCTCCTCCTTCCTCCTTCCTCCTTCCTCCTTCCTCCCTCCTCCTTCCTCCTTCCTCCCTCCTCCTTCCCCCTCCTCCTTTCCTCCTTCCTCCCTCCTCCTTCCTCCCTCCTTCCTCCCCCCCTTCCTCCTTCCTCCTTCCCCTTCCTCCTTTCCCCCTCCCTCCTCCTTCCTCCCTTCCTCCTTCCTCCTCCTCCTTCCACCTTCCTCCTTCCTCCCCTCCTCCTTCCCCCTTTCCCCTCCTTCCTTGGCCACATCCTCATCCTTCACGTCAGATTATTTTTTATGTGCCTGTCGACCAATTTTAAACGTACTACACGTCATATTCAAACTTTTTTTTTTAATTTCATCCTCCATCTTATTCTTGCTTATTCGCTTGTATTCTCTTTCTGTTTTTCTCATTCTTTTTTTTTATATTTTTCACAACTTTTTGCTTCTACTTCTTTTGTCTTCTCTCTTTTTTGGTTTGCTTCCTTTTTTGTTTTTTATAAATCTCCCCTTGCCTCTTTTCCCTTCGTGTTATTTTCCCTATAGGGTTGGGTTTCAGGGGTCAGTCGCACCCTGACCGGTCGTCTGGGGGCGTTGCGAATAGTGTATGCTCTGTGTATGTTTTTTGTATAAAAATGTATGGGCGACACACCCAAAAACCCACACACCCCTTTTTCAAAAGACAGTAAAAAAAATAAGACGAAAGGGGGTGAGATGGTGATGATGGTTAAGGGAAGGGAATTGAAAAAGGGGGGAGCGGGAAAGGGGGAAGGGAAACGAGAGAGGGGGGAAGGAGGCACGGGAAAGGGGCATTGGTGTGTTTCGGGAGATATAAAGAAAGTTTTGGGTATATCCTTTGCGCTAGGGTACACGGGAGTACTTGGATACAGGAAACAATGGAGACAGGGGAAAGACGGATAGCAGAGCCCACACCGAGGCTACCTACTGAGAAGAACTATCTAATTCCCTACATTAAGGAGTATCGTGCATCATCGGGGGGGGGGGTGTGTGAGTCAAAGACAAAAAGCAGAAGGTTTCCACAACAAGGTTTGGCGCACCAGAAAAATGTATCCCTAAGAAATGGAAGACATAAACACTTCACGGTATATGCCTACCGGAGTATACTGGAGAAACCCTGGAGTTACCTAGAGGTTGATGAAATTAGGGCACAGTGCAACATCTGGGATCTTTTTTTTTAGACGTTTCGCCATCCATGGGTTATCAATACAAATTCCAGGACAAACTTGACATAAACATTCAGATGTTCACATTGCTTAATTTCATCTTGTCGTATTAATCCATTCTTACACATACCTAGAGGTTGTTAGGGGGTCATAGCGCCCCGACCCGTCTTGCCACCTCCAGATGGGGCAGGGCCCGAACAACTAGGGGGTTTACTGGGTGGGGTAAATTTAAATTACTTTCAAGTACTTTTGGGGGCTATATATATATATATATAAATAAATTTTTAAATATATATATAAATAATAAAATAAATATATAAATATATATATATAAAAAAAAAAGGAAACAAAAACCGAACTTTTTTCTGATGGGAGGAAAGCTTTTCTTTTTTCTGTCTCATAAAAACCTAAGATAACAGGTACTTGCTACTCCACTTACCTTTTCACCTTCACGACACGCACAGATATTATAAATACAAACATCTAGGTTTTTCTCTTTTTTCAAATACTCTGTTCTTTTTTATTTCTTTTAATGTCCATGGGGAAGTGGAAAAGAACTTTCCCTCCGTAAGCCCGCGTGCGTATGAGGCGACTAAAATGCCGGGAGCAAAGGGCTAGTAACCCCTTCCCTGTATACAATTACTAAAAAAGAGAAGAAGAAAAAATTTATAAAACTGGGTTGCTTAAATGTGCGTGGATGTAGTGCGGATGACAAGAAACAGATGATTGCTGATGTTATGAATGAAAAGAAGTTGGATGTCCTGGCCCATAAGCGAAACAAAGCTGAAGGGGGTAGAGAGTTTCAGTGGGGGGAAATAAATGGGATTAAATCTGGAGTATCTGAGAGAGTTAGAGCAAAGGAAGGGGTAGCAGTAATGTTAAATGATCATTATGAAGGAGAAAAGAGAATATGAATGTGTAAATTCAAGAATTATGTGGATTAAAGTAAAGGTTGGATGCGAGAAGTGGGTCATAATAAGCGTGTATGCACCTGGAGAAGAGAGGAATGCAGAGGAGAGAGAGAGATTTTGGGAGATGTTAAGTGAATGTATAGGAGCCTTTGAACAAGTGAGAGAGTAATTGTGGTAGGGGACTTGAATGCTAAAAGTAGGAGAAACTTTTAGAGAGGGTGTGGTAGGTAAGTTTGGGGTGCCAGGTGTAAATGATAATGGAGCCCTTTGATTGAACTTTGTATAGAAAGGGGTTTAGTTATAGGTAATACATATTTTAAGAAAAAGAGGATAAATAAGTATACACGATATGATGTAGGGCGAATGACAGTAGTTTGTTGGATTATGTATTGGTAGATAAAAGACTGTTGAGTAGACTTCAGGATGTACATGTTTATAGAGGGGCCACAGATATATCAGATCACTTTCTAGTTGTAGCTATACTGAGAGTAAAAGGTAGATGGGATACAAGGAGAATAGAAGCATCAGGGAAGAGAGAGGTGAAGGTTTATAAACTAAAAGAGGAGGCAGTTAGGGTAAGATATAAACAGCTATTGGAGGATAGATGGGCTAATGAGAGCATAGGCAATGGGGTCGAAGAGGTATGGGGTAGGTTTAAAAATGTAGTGTTAGAGTGTTCAGCAGAAGTTTGGGTTACAGGAAAGTGGTGCAGGAGGGAAGAGGAGCGATTGGTGGAATGATGATGTAAAGAGAGTAGTAAGGGAAAAAAAGTTAGCATATGAGAAGTTTTTACAAAGTAGAAGTGATGCAAGGAGGGAAGAGTATATGGAGAAAAAGAGAGAAGTTAAGAGAGTGGTGAAGCAATGTAAAAAGAGAGCAAATGAGAGAGTGGGTGAGATGTTATCAACAAATTTTGTTGAAAATAAGAAAAAGTTTTGGAGTGAGATTAACAAGTTAAGAAAGCCTAGAGAACAAATGGATTTGTCAGTTAAAAATAGGAGAGGAGAGTTATTAAATGGAGAGTTAGAGGTATTGGGAAGATGGAAGGAATATTTTGAGGAATTGTTAATTGTTGATGAAGATAGGGAAGCTGTGATTTCGTGTATAGGGCAAGGAGGAATAACATCTTGTAGGAGTGAGGAAGAGCCAGTTGTGAGTGTGGGGGAAGTTCGTGAGGCAGTAGGTAAAATGAAAGGGGGTAAGGCAGCCGGGATTGATGGATAAAGATAGAAATGTTAAAAGCAGGTGGGGATATAGTTTTGGAGTGGTTGGTGCAATTATTTAATAAATGTATGGAAGAGGGTAAGGTACCTAGGGATTGGCAGAGAGCATGCATAGTTCCTTTGTATAAAGGCAAAGGGGATAAAAGAGAGTGCAAAAATTATAGGGGGATAAGTCTGTTGAGTGTACCTGGTAAAGTGTATGGTAGAGTTATAATTGAAAGAATTAAGAGTAAGACGGAGAATAGGAATAGCAGATGAACAAGGAGGCTTTAGGAAAGGTAGGGGGTGTGTGGACCAGTGTTTACAGTGAAACATATAAGTGAACAGTATTTAGATAAGGCTAAAGAGGTCTTTGTGGCATTTATGGATTTGGAAAAGGCGTATGACAGGGTGGATAGGGGGGGCAATGTGGCAGATGTTTGCAAGTGTAATGGTGTAGGAGGTAGGTTACTGAAAGCAGTGAAGAGTTTTTATACGAGGATAGTGAGGCTCAGTTAGAGTATGTAGGAAAGGGGGAAAAATTTTTCCCAGTAAAAGTAGGCCTAGACAAGGATGTGTGATGTCACCGTGGTTGTTAAATATATTTATAGATGGGGTTGTAAGAGAATTTAAATGCGAGGGTTTTGGCAAGAGGCGTGGGGTTAAAAAATAAAGAATCACACACAAAGTGGGAGTTGTCACAGCTGCTCTTTTGCTGATGACAAATGTGCTCTTGGGAGATTCTGAAGAGAAGTTGCAGAGATTGGTGGATGAAAATTTGGGAGGGTGTGCAAAAGAAGAAAATTAAAGGTGAATACAGGAAAGAGTAAGGTTATGAGGAAAAACAAAAAGATTAGGTGATAAAGATTGAATATCAATTGGAGGAGAGAGTATGGAGGAGGTGAACGTATTCAGATATTTGGGAGTGGACTGTCAGGATGGGTCTATGAAAGATGAGGTGAAAACAAGAAATGATGAGGAAAAAGAGTGGGGTGGTGGGACTTAGGAGTCTGTGAAACAAAGAACTTTGTCCTTGGAGGCAAAGAGGGGAATGTATGAGAGTATAGTTTTTAACCAACGCTCTTATATGGGTGAAGCGTGGGTGATGAATGTTGCAGCGAGGAGAAGGCTGAGGCAGTGAGATTCATGTCGAGGGCAATGTGTGGTGTGAATATAATGCAGAGAATTCGTAGTTTGGAAGTAGGAGGAGGTGCGGGATTACCAAAACGGGGGGGGGGGGCCCGAGGGCTGAGGAAGGGTTGTTGAGGTGGTTCGGACATGTAGAGAATGGAGGGGAAACAGAATGACTTCAAGAGTGTATCAGTCTGTAGTGGAAGGAAGGCGGGGGAGGGGTCGGCCTAGGAAGGGTTGGAGGGGGGGGGTAAAGGAGGTTTTGTGTGGGGAGGGGCTTGGGCTTCCAGCAGGCATCGTGAGCGTGTTTGAATAGGAGTAATGGAACAAATGGTTTTTAATACTTGACGTGCTGTTGGAGTGTGAGCAAAGTAACATTATGAAGGGATTCGGGGAAACCCGGGCGGGCCCGGGACTTGAGTCCTGGAGAGGGGAATACAGTGCTGCACTCTGAAGGAGGGGTGTTAATGTTGCAGTTTAAAAACTGTAGTGTAAAGCACCCTTCTGGCAAGACAGTGATGGAGTGAATGATGGTGAA
>NW_026492732.1:20000-21223 GCF_026875155.1 Cherax quadricarinatus
ATGGTACTCTTGACTCCCTCCGAATGGTACTCTTGACTCCCTCCGAATGGTACTCTTGACTCCCTCCGAATGGTACTCTTGACTCCCTCCGAATGGTACTCTTGACTCCCTCCGAATGGTACTCTTGACTCCCTCCGAATGGTACTCTTGAGTCCCTCCGAATGGTACTCTTGACTCCCTCCGAATGGTACTCTTGACTCCCTCCGAATGGTACTCTTGACTCCCTCCGAATGGTACTCTTGACTCCCTCCGAATGGTACTCTTGACTCCCTCCGAATGGTACTCTTGACTCCCTCCGAATGGTACTCTTGACTCCCTCCGAATGGTACTCTTGACTCCCTCCGAATGGTACTCTTGACTCCCTCCGAATGGTACTCTTGACTCCCTCCGAATGGACTCTTGACTCCCTCCGAAATGGTACTCTTGAACTCCTCCGAATGGTACTCTTGACTCCCTCCGAATGGTACTCTTGACTCCCTCCGAATGGTACTCTTGACTCCCTCCGAATGGTACTCTTGACTCCCTCCGAATGGTACTCTTGACTCCCTCCGAATGGTACTCTTGACTCCCTCCGAATGGTACTCTTGACTCCCTCCGAATGGTACTCTTGACTCCCTCCGAAATGGTACTCTTGACTCCCTCCGAATGTACTCTTGACTCCCTCCGAATGGTACTCTTGACTCCCTCCGAATGGTACTCTGACTCCCTCCGAATGTACTCTTGACTCCCTCCGAATGGTACTCTTGACTCCCTCCGAATGGTACTCTTGACTCCCTCCGAATGGTACTCTTGACTCCCTCCGAATGGTACTCTTGACTCCCTCCGAATGGTACTCTTGACTCCTTCCGAATGGTACTCTTGACTCCCTCCGAATGGTACTCTTGACTCCTTCCGAATGGTACTCTTGACTCCCTCCGAATGGTACTCTTGACTCCTTCCGAATGGTACTCTTGACTCCTTCAGAATGGTACTCTTGACTCCTTCAGAATGGTACTCTTGACTCCTTCAGAATGGTACTCTTGACTCCTTCAGAATGGTACTCTTGACTCCTTCAGAATGGTACTCTTGACTCCTTCAGAATGGTACTCTTGACTCCTTCGAATGGTACTCTTGACTCCTTCAGAATGGTACTCTTGACTCCTTTGAATGGTACCTTGACTCCTTTTGAAGGTACTCTTGACTCCTTCCCAATGGACTCTTGACTCCTTGAATGGTATCTTGAC
>NW_026492743.1:0-7500 GCF_026875155.1 Cherax quadricarinatus
GAATTCCCTGAAGGGGGTTTCAGTGGGCAGAGAACTGGCGGGGAACCAGTTAATAATGAGGGAAATATTAGCAACAAAATGCAAGGGGCTGAGAGGTTGTACCCAAGGGTAACAGGAAAAATGAAAAAGCCAGATACAAAGGGTTTTACCCAAAGGTGCAGGGAGGCAAAAAAAGTGTGCTAGGGAATGGAAGAAATATAGAAGGCAAAGGACCCAGGAAAAAGGGGAAGCAGTCCTAGAGCCAGAAACGAATATGCACAGAAAAAAGGGGGCCCCAAGACAAATGAAAACGCATAGCAGCGAAAGCCAAATCGACCCGAAACGTTGTACACCCACATCAGGGAGGAAAAAACAGCAAGGCCCAGGTAACAGGAAAGGGAAAGGGGAAAGGGGGAGAGACAAAGGAAAAAACCGTGAAGTATGTAGGAACTCAACAAGATTTTTTAAAGAATTTCACAGAGGAACAAAAGGAGCCCAAAAGACGGAGAGGTGGGGCACACCCCCCATTGCGGAACAGTGCAACAACCGAAGAAGAAGGAAGGGGCTTCTGAGTGGCTAGATACCTAAAGGGGAAGGAGCCAATAAATCCCCCATGGGTATTGGAGAGGGACAGGGGCCTATGGTCCCCCAAACAAAATTTTATATAAAATCTACGAAACAGGGAGATTCCCTGGGGCGGGAAAAGCAGCAAATTAGCCCCCAATTTTTAAAAAGGAGCAGACATAAAGCTTAAAAATACAGACCAGTTCACGACATGTTAGTATCAAAATCAGGGGAGAATTACAGGAGAAGAGTGGTGGAACACCTAAAAGGAACGATCTCATCAACAGCAGCCAACATGGTTTCAGGGCGGGAAATCCGTGTCAAAAAACCAGGGTTCTATGACATGGTGACAGCATAAGACAAGAGAGGAGGGGTGGGGGGATTGCTTTCTTGGACTGCAAGAAGGCTTTTTTGACACATTTCCCACCAAGAGGGGTGCAAAAACGGGGGACCAAGCGGGGATAACGGGAAGGCACTACAATGGATAGGGAATACTTGTCAGGAAGAAAGCAGCGAGTCAGGGTACGTGGCGAGGTGTCAGAGGGCACCTGTGACCAGGGGGGGTCCCAAGGGGTCGCCCTAGGCCAGGCTGTTTCTGGTTTTTTGAACACATGACGGGGGAATAGACTCTGAGGTGTCGCGGTTTGCAGATGCGTGAAGTTAAGAAAATTCACTCGATCGAAGACCGGGCAGAATACAAAGGGACGGGACAGGGGCAAACCTGGTCCAGAAATTGGCTCCTGGAGTTCAGTCCCCCAAGTGCAAAATCATGAAGTTTGGGGAAAGGCAAAGAAGACCCAGACGGGTAATCTGGGGGGCCAGAGCTACAAACCTCACTCATAAAAAAGATCTTGGGGTGAGTAAAACACCGGGACATCTTCTAAAGCGCAATAAACCCAAATAACTTGCACATAGGGGCGCCACAAACCTCAGAACAGCTTTCCCGCCCTTTTAATAAAAATCATTCAGGCCCCCTGTACACCTGTTTTTAGGCCCATATGGGGAGTATGCGGACCGTTTGGAACCCACACCTACCAAAGCACTAAAAAAAACAAGAAAGTGAAAAGGTTTGCAACAAGACTAGTCCCAGAGCTAAGAGGAAAGTCCTAGGGAGGGGTTAAGGGAAATAAACCTCGACCTGGAGGACAGGAAAAAGGGGGGGACTGATAACGCATACAAAATACAAAGGGGAATTGACAAGGGGAAAAAGACAGGATGTTCCAAAATTTGGGGCACAGAAAAGGGGGGACACAGTTGGAACGAAGACCAGATGAATCACGGGGTGTTGGAAAGTATTTTTCAGCCAAGAGTGTAGTAAGGGGAATATTTTGGGAACGATGTAGTGGAGGCGGGACCCCTACATAGTTTTAAAGCAGAGTATGATAAAGCTCTCGTCAGGAGGTGACCTAGTAGCATCAGTGAAGAGGGGGCCGGGACTCGGACTCGCCCCCCGCAACCTCAACTAGGGAGTAAAACTGGTGATACACCCCACAACACCCAACACACAACACACACACCACACACAACACACACACAAAACACAAAATACACACACAAACGCTCGTGTCTAACAAATATCCACAATCGTTATTTACCCCATTACATTCATCATGGGCGTCAGATAATCCATAAAATGATTTTTTTAGGCGAAATACCTCATTATCAAAATAATCGACCGTGAGGGCATTTAAAAACTTGTGCCCTTAAAATGAATGGAGAAATTTTTGGGAGGAGCAACTGGATCGTTTGTTCTTCGTGAATTGTTATTACTGTTATTTTCATGTAATTGAGTTATGTTATTGAGGGTATTTTTTTGATATTTTAATTATTGATGTTATAATTTTTAAAATTTATGATGATTTTATTGATGATTATATTATTGCGTTATTGATGTTATGTCACTGATGTTGTTATCCCCTTTGATGTTTTTATATTATTAAAAGTTATTATTTTTACTGTGTTCATTATTGATGTCATTAGTTTTTGATGTTATTACTTTACTGAGTTTTTCTATGTTATATGTTATTTTTTGGTATTTGTTCTTCGATTATTGTCGTGTTTTTGACGTTTTTTTTTTGCTTTTATGTGTTTCCTGTTTTTTAAAATTATTATGTTATTGATGTTTTTATTTTAGGTTACGATTTTTTTCGTTATTTTATTGATGTTATTAAGTCATATTATTAATGTTATTTTTTATATTTTAGATGTTATTTACAGCCCCTTATTGTCTGTTAGTGACATTTTTTAGTTATGAAATTATTGTTATGCTACTGATGTTCGTTAATACTAGATTTTATGTTTTTGATTTTTATTGTTAAAATTATTACTGTGTTGTCATTATGTTTTTGATGTTAGTTATTCTAATTTTTATTTATGTTTTTAAATATGTAATTTTTATAGTCGCTAAGTTACTAATGTTATGTTTTTTACTGATGTTGTTGATGTGACGTTGTTTTCGTTATTGATGATTTTAATGTTCCCTTTATCTTTAGTTCCCCCCAAACGTCCCCCTTCTTTTCTTCGACAAAAGTAAAAAAAACCTTTCAGCCCCCAAACGGTGCTTGCTTTGGGGTTTAATTCCCCAAATTATTGAATAAAAATAAAATAATAATAATAATAATAAAATAATAATTTTCATTATCATTGTCAACATCTTCATTGTAATTAAAAGTAATGTTAATAACCCTATAGAGACAAACCAAAAAAATATACTCTTCTCTAGCTTATTTTTGGTATGTACATTTTAATAATTTCCCCAAACGGCGGCCAGGTTCAGCCCCAACACATTATCCACCTCCCGAGGCAACACAATGTCATTTTGGAAAATGTTTTTAAAACCCTGCTTCGTGGTTTCTTGTTGTATAGACGCTTTGGAGGCGGGTTTTCAAACGGAGGAGGCGAAATTAACCCCTAAACACATCTCCACGATGTCCTAGCAACGTGAAACATGTCTAATGCTCTAGGCTCATGCTGTTTGTAGGATCGATGGCTTAGATGGTAGGGTGACATGTAGATTGTGTGGCCTCTTGAGGCGGGACAATGTGTGGCGGGGTCGAATCCTGACCTGCCGCAGTTTGGTAAAAGATTCAAAACCACTTGTTTTGAGGTTTCATTGATATATGTGTGTATGTATATATGTCGTGCCGAATATGTAAAACTGGTCAATTAGCAAGAACTCATTTAAAATTAAGTCCTTTCTAAAATTTTCTCTTATGAGTTGAAAGATATATTTTTTTTCATTAATGTTAATGTAAAAATAAAAAATTTTTCAACAAAAGAATCTTAGAAAAACTTACCAAAATTCTTATAACAAAACAATTTATTTTAGCTAACCCAATAAATATATTTTAGATTTTTTTTACAAAATTCTACAAACAAACACAGTGAAAAAATTTTTTTTTTGTTATTTCAGAATGATTTGGCGAAAATTATTGCATCACAAAATTTTTACTTGTCCTTATGGCAAGATGGCGTTTTCTTTTAAAGCCAAAATCGCAAATTTTGCCCATTCGGCACGCATATATATATATATAAATATATTTATATTTTAAATAATATTATATATATATTATATATATATATATTATATATAAATATAATATGTGTGTTTGTGGTGTTTGGAGTGCATTGTAAAAAGAGAGCAAAAGAAAGGAGGGTGGATTTTCAACAATTTTGTTGAAAATAAGAAAAAGTTTTGGGAATTAAAAATTGAGGGAAACCCAGAGAAAAAGGTTTTATTTAAAAAAAAAGGCTTTTAAATGGGGAGTTAAAGGGATCGGGACGATGAAGGGAAAATTTTGAGAAAATTTTATTTTTGATTGGATAGGGAAGCTGTGATTTCGTGTATGGGGAAAAGGGGAAAACACTTGTGGGGTCAAAAAAAGAGCCCGTTGGATGGTGGGCAGAATGAAAGGGGGAAGGCATAGGGGTTGTTTGGGGTAAAAAATAAATGTTAAAAGGGTTGGGGGTAAGTTTTGGAGTGGGTTGATGTTTTATTTAACATATGTATTTAAGAGGGAAGGTACCTTGGGTTGGGAAAAGAGTGCATAGTTTTTTTGTAAAAAAAGGCAAAAGGGGGAAAAAAGATCAAAAATTAAGGGAAACGTCGTGATAACCTGGTAAAGTGTATTGT
Source organism: Cherax quadricarinatus (assembly GCF_026875155.1). Classification (NCBI taxonomy): domain Eukaryota; kingdom Metazoa; phylum Arthropoda; class Malacostraca; order Decapoda; family Parastacidae; genus Cherax; species Cherax quadricarinatus. The sequence continues at coordinate 4,676 of NW_026492743.1, forward strand.
GAGTTATTATTTAAAAAATTTAAAGTAAGTGGAAATAGGGTAGCAATGAAAAAGGAGGGGTTTTGGAAAAAGGGAGGGGGGGGGTTTGACCAAAGTTTACAGTGAAAAATATAGGTAAAAGATTTAATGTGAATAAAGAGGGTTTTTCTGGCTTTATGGTTTTTGGGAAAAGGGTTATGACAGAGGGATAGGAGAGCATTTTGGGATGTGCAGATGTAGGAGTAAGAGGGAGGGTTTCTGAAAGCAAGGAAAAGTTTTTTACGAGGATAGTGAGGCTCAGGTTTAAATATATAATGGGGTTTTAAAAAGACTGAATGTTCGGGGTTGGTATGAGGTTTGGGGTTTAAAAAAAAAAGAAACTAACAAAAGTGGGGGTTGACACAGTTGCCTTTGCTGATGATCTGCACTTTTGGGAGATTTGAAGAGGGAAATTGCACAGGTTCATGGGTGATTTGGTAGGGGGATGTAAAAAAAGAAAATTAAAATTTAAAAGGAAAAATAACGTGATGAGGATAACAAAAAATTAGGTGACAAAAATTGGATATCAGATTGTAGGGGGAGAGTTGGGGAGGTGAATGTATTTAGATAATTTGAAGTGGCGGTCACAGATAGCCGTGAAAGATTAGGTGAATCTGAATTGATTACTTTAGTAAGGGGATGGGGCACTTAGGATTATGGAGACAAAAAACTTTGTCAAAGGGAAAAAAAGGGGAATGTTTAGAGTATAGTTTTCCCAAAGCTCTTATGTGGGGGTGAAACACAAGGGGAAAAGGGTTGGAGGCATGGGATCCATTCTGGAGCAAGTTTTGGTTGAATATATGCAGAGATTCGTAGTTTGGAAATAAGGAGGGTGCGGGATTTCCAAAAATATTTTCAGAAGGCTGAAAGGTGTTTTTGAGGTGGGTTGGGCATGTAGGGGGTTTTAAAGAAAGATGACTTCGAGAGTGTATATTCTCATGGAGGGAAGGGAGGTAGGGTCGGCCCAGGAAAGATTTAAGGGAGGGGGGGGAAAGGGTTTTTTTGTGAAGGGGGGTTGGACTTCCCAAGCATGCGTGAGCGGGGTTTGAAAGGGTATTGGAACAAATGGTTTTTTGGGCTTATTCTGTTTTTGGGGTGTAAAACGTAATATTTATGAAAGGGGAAACATGAAAACCCGGCAGGCCGACATGGGGCCGGGATGGGAAGTACAGTGCCGCACCGAAGGAGGGGGTTTAATGTTCGTTTTATAACTTATGAAAAAGTGCCTCTGGCAAACAGTGATGGATAACATGATGAAAGTTTTTTTTTTCGGGCCACCCTGCCCCTTTAGGGGGACGGGCCCCGGTTTTAAAAAAAAAAAAAAAATATATAGACGCAACCACCCAGGGAGTACTTTCCCTCCCCGCCATAACTGTGGAGCGGAAACCCATAACTGTTTTGCAGAGGGAGGATTTCTGGTCCTTTTTTTGTCTCATAAACACGCTAGATAGCGGGGAAACTTGACTTTTCCCACTTACACTTTTGGGCACCTTCACAGACTCGAAAAGCATAATATAATATAATTTTATATAATATATATAATATATATAATATAATATATATATATATATAATATATATATATATATATTAATACATCTAGGTTTTTTTCCTTTTTTTTAAATAGCTCTGTTCTTCTTTATTTCTTTTATTGTCCATGGGGGAAATGGAAAAAATCTTTCCTCCGAAGCCCTGCTGTGTAGAGGCGACTAAACCGGGGGCAAGGGGTAGTAGCCCCCTTTTCCTGTAAAATTTACTAAAAAAGAGAAGAAAAACTTTATAAAACTGGGGTGCTTTAATTGCGGGATGTGTGCGGATGACAAAAAACAGATGATTGCTGATGTTATGAAGAAAAGAAGTTGGGGTGTCCTGGCCCCAAAAAAAAAAACGAAAAAAAAAGTGAAGGGGTAGGGGGAAATTTTGGTGGGGAGAAAAAATGGGGTTTAAATCGGAGTATCTGAGGAGTTAGAGCAAAGGGAAAGGGGGAGTAATGTTGAAGGATCATTTTTTGGAAAGGGAGAAAAGGAATTGAATTTTTAAATTTCCCCAAAAATTAGTGGATTAAAGAAAAGGTTTGGGATCGAAAATGGTAAAAAATTTAAAACGGTATGCCCTGGAAAGAGAGGAATGTGAGGGAAAGGAGAATTTTGGGAGATTTTAATGAATGATAGGACCCTTAAACCCAAGGAGAGAGAAATTGTGGTGGGCCCTGAATGAAAAAGTAGAAAAATTTTTTTATAAGGGGTGGGGTGGGTAATTTTTGGGGTGCCAGGGTAAAGATAATGGCCCCCTTTGATTAATTTTGATAAAGGGGTTTTTGTTTGGTAATACATTTTTTAAGAAAAAGGGATAAATAAAATACAAAATAAATGTGGGGCGAAATGCCGTATTTTTTTGGGATTTGTATTGGAAATAAAAGACTGTTGAGTAACTTCAGAATGTACATGTTTATAGGGGGGCCACAGTAATAAATCATTTTTTGGGTTTAGCTACACGAGGTAAAAGGTAAGGGGACAAAAGGGAGTAGAACACGGGGAAGAGAGAGGTGAATTTTTTAAAAACTAAAAAGGGGGCAGTTAGGGTAAGATTAAACACTATTGGGGGAAAATGGGCTAATGAGAGGTAGGAAATGGGGTCGAAGAGGTATGGGGATTTTTAAAAAATATAGTTTGGAGTTTTCCAAAAGTTTGGGTTACGGGAAAGGTGGTGCGGAGGGAAGAGGAGGATTGGTGGAATAAATGAGTAAAGAAGAGTAAGGGAGAAAAAGTAGTATATGAAAAGTTTTACAAAGTAAAAGTGATGCAAAGG